>JAODOY010003661.1:0-11393 GCA_025399855.1 Forbesichthys papilliferus
GGTACTAGAAAAAGTACCTGGTACCAGGTACTATCCCAACTTTTGCACAATGGAAAAGCAAAAAAGGCGAGACGAGTAGAGTCGAGTTGAGCTGGTACTATGCAATGGAAAAGCTCTATAAAGCAAGTAGAGGCGAGGTGAGCCGAGTTGAGGCAAGCTGGTACCAGCAATGGAAAAGCACCATAAAATGTAGACCGGAACATGAACATTTAGAGTAAATCATATAATAAATGTCACAAAATGCTTACTTCCTGTTGCCAGTAGGTGGCGCTAATAGTCCAGTGCTCCATTTCAGTTTCAGTGGTTTTCGATAGGACATTTTTTATCGTTCTGTACAAATGTGTTGGTTTTTGTGTAGTTTAGCAATTTTAGGCAAATTTTAGGAACTGAGAGGATAATTCAAAAATATTTTTATAATGAATATCCTAGCAAATTTTAGCAATATTCCTTCAACATAGCCAAAATGACTGAATTAATTAAAAATGAATAAAAAAATGTATGGCACATAATGTCCCGAGGATTTCTTGAGGTTCAAACCTTTCTCAGTAGCATATTTTATGTCTAGTGTTCAAAAATAAGGAAGTGAAAAGGGGCGTGGAAAACCCACCCTTGTTCCACTCCAACACAACCCAACAGAAAAGGAACTAAAACAAACAGCTGACAAGTTTTGATACATTTGATATATTGTCTTGATACATTTCTTTAAATAACACATACAACCATCGGCCTAATCAGGTAAAGCAATACGTTTTTACAGTTTTGTGTATTTACATGTACATCTAATCGTACTAAAATAGGATAAGATGTTTTGAATGCTTTGATTACATTATGTATTTTAAGATGATATCTTGTTTTTTGGGTATTGGTAACAAAATAAATAAATTTTGTTTGATGTAATTGGTGAAACAATATTCTCGAAAAGGTTAATTTAGGTGGAAACAGTAGCTGGAAACTATTTTTCAGACCACCTTTGTACTGTTCATCAAAGCTGGTATACATGTACTGTACTACATTTACTGTATGTATGTAACTAGATGAATACAAAACTGTATTTCATGGGTGCGAAGGCTTTCAATACTGACATTCTATATTATTAGGAAGAGCAGTCTGATATGGGAGGAGTTATGAGTGAACATTTAGCGTTTTAATATGTTGTTATTGTTGCAGGCATATATTCCACATTTAATATGCAACTGTTGATTATATAGGTAGAAATATGATTCAGACATGTCACTTGTTCATTACAGATTATCTAATGTATTTTGATTCTTTTTTATCAGGTCTTTTGTCTGAAAATGGCTCAGGGGTGCCTTAAATTTTTTAAATACAGCATGTGTTTCTTCAACCTGCTATGTTTTGTAAGTATTCACAGTCTGGTAATTTTACTATAATTTTAAGATGCCATGGGGAAGACATTACAATGTGTTTATGCAATGTAATTATATAGTAAACATACAGAATAATGTATAAAATTATAATATTGTGTATTATATTTTCTGATCAGATAGATATGATAGATTGGAATGCAACAAAAATGACTATCTTAATATTGTCTGTTGTGCTTTGGTAGATATGTGGCTCAGTGGTGCTGGGCTTTGGAGTCTACTTCATGATTACATTCCAAATGTCGAATCTACTGCCGACCATAAAGGACCTGAATGCTGCCAACATGCTGCTGATCACTGGCATCATCATCACCTGTGTGTCATTCCTGGGCTTCCTGGGATCCCTGAAAGAGAACCGTTGTCTGCTTATGACAGTATGTGACCCCAAAACAATTTTGCAGATTGAACAGCACATTAAAGTGCTAGTACTTGAGAACAAGTGCAAGTATTACAGGCTGTGCCAGCGATTGTAAACTACAGCAATACACAGCAAATCATCCACACGGCCCAATAGCTGCTCGTTTTGTGTGCACACTGAAAAACATGATCTGGTTTCTACACAGAACTAAATGGGAATATAAACCAGGTGGCGCAGACCGCACCGCACAACCCTATCCTAGCCTTAGGGAATGCGTAGGTGGGGTGGAGCTTCTGAGGGAGCACTCTATGGCATTAAAGGGAGGTGTTTTTGTTTTCAAATAACAATCTTTCTCCAGAATCCCACCTTTAGGTAGAATGAAGGGGCTAGGCATATGGCTCAAGGCCACTTACAGGTGGGTCAGGCATATCAGAGTTAAAACCTCTCTTCTTCATCATGCTATACACTACTGTGCTATCCTTTGCTTGCTTAGATAATGTCAGGCTAACACTATCTTTGATTTGGCACATCCATTGTATGCTTACACCTTTGTGCATTGATATACTGGAGCAATAACTACTTGCTTGTTACTTGTTAGTAGTTAACATACAATAGTCATTATGTCACCAGTTAACTATGAGCAATTTATTTTATTTTATAATCAGCATAATACATTATAACATAAACAAATTATGACCAATATCAAAACAGGTTATCATCAAACTAAAATATATATATTCACAACCAACCAACCCACATAACCCAGTTTGAAACCAAAACCACAGTTACATGTGAGGACATTAAATACGGTAACTTGCACTGCAGGACACGAGAAGGCCCTTCACATCAGTGCCAGAAGGAGCGGGACACGGGACCCCGGACCCTTCTGGCAGCTTCGCAGCCAACCTGAGAATGTAATAGTGGATGATTTTGCAATGTGTGTCCACAGTTCTTTATTTTGCTGTTTGTCCTGATGGTGGTGGAGCTGGCAGCTGCCTGTCTTCTGCTGGTCTACGAGAAGGAGGTGGGTGTAGCCCTGACTGCTTTATGTGCTCATTAAAGGTACACTCAGCAATATACACTATTCTCTACTAGAGCGCCTCCACAACCCTACTTCCTCATTGAATACGTAGTATCTTTCTAATAAATGTTTATAAATCTGTATTGATGTGAATAGATAGTTAATTGGACTGGTCGAGCTGAGTGAGGGGATGGAAGGGGCCAAATGGGAGCCCCCATTAAAATGTTGATGATTCACGAGTGGAACATATATATGTATAATATAAACACTGATATGTCTCACCACCACAGTTCAGTTTTGTTTGCCATTTAGTGGAAGCAAAAGGAAAATATACTCTTTTGTGAATATGTAAAGGCAAGAATTGTTGTTAAATTTATGAAGACATCTTAGGAGGTCAAAAACCGTATTCCAGTCATTATACATTTCTGTATGAATTACCAGTATATTGCATATATTGTTCTTTGCTTAGATTGGTGAATGGTTGAAAAAAGACCTGGAGGAGGGTATACGAACAGTGAAGGCTGGAAATTCTACTAGTGACTGGGATGTACTACAAATGACTGTGAGTGATTCATTGACCATAAAGTGTATAGCCGACTTATTAACAGCACCAAACTTCAGATTCAGTGCCCTGTGACAGAGAAACACTTAATATCAGGATGCAATATCTAATTTTCAAATTGTGAAATGACATTAGTTTGGCTGCTGTGGCGTCCATAATGCATCAGACTGGGGAAATGCCATGCCTACATCATGCTGTCCCCGCCGCGACCCATGCACAGAAGCTATACATGCATATCAAAAGGTATAATTTGTTTACATTTTTTAAATATTTGTATTATATGGTATTTTTATCATAATATCACAGCAGCCTTCTAAAATGTTTTTGTATAATGTGAACCTTGTTAGACATGAATGTTTAAAGGAAGCCTGGGCAGATTCGGAGTGCTAGGCCTAGAACCCAAACGAAGACCGTACTGTTAAAGCTGTGCTTTGTTAGTGTAACTGCTATGGATTATGTGTAATACAATGTGTTCATGGCAGAGCTGTTTGAACGAGATGAAAGCCTGGTTTGAGGCAAACCTCCTGAACACCGGGATTGCTGTCATTGTTCTCTGCATCATTGAGGTAAAGTGTAAACTAAAAATTATCTATACATTTAAATTAGAAATGTGTTTTAAAACCAACTCTTTGCTGCACATGTGACATTCTGATTTCTCCATTTGTTGTAGGTATTGGGGATGTGTTGTTCCATGACATTATTCTGTCATATCAGCAAAGCTGGACTGGGCTACAAATTTTAGACATTTTCTCTTTAAGAAACCAGTTGCCTTCATATTTTTCAGCAGTATTATTTCTGTAGCTGATTTGATGTGTCCTCTATTGGTCCAGTTATGGAAATGTATATACCAATATAATGTTCTTACAGTATGTCTAGCGATTCCTAATTATTCTGTGGGTCCCGGGAAGAGTAATTGGCCGGTAAAAGGGATCCGAATGAAAAAGAACGTGGTTGTATTTTGGCCAAGCAGATTACTTAAAAACATTTTACAAATGCAGATAATGTGGTCACATATTAGGAATAAGTACATTTCTTATTGGAAGTCTGTACTTTGTGGATGTAATGTCACAAGTCAAAGTTAGTTTCCCGTCACTTGCTCACAGCGACCACTTCCTCTTCTCGCCATACTGAACCATGACTTGTTGTGTGTGCATCTTTCTTGAACATTGAAAATATATGAAGATACATTTGATTCAATTATCTCTACACATGCCTTATCTTGAAAGTTGATATAATAAATGGTGCCGCCATAATAGCAAGATGTGCATTTTTTAAGAATTCCATTGTTTTATTTATTAAAGAACAAACCCTGCTTCAAGAAAGCCAAAAGTGAAGAAAAAAAAAAACATACAATTCCTAGACATTCTGAAACACATTCATTTGAAGAAAAAAAAAATTTAAATTTTTGTACAAAAAAAGAAAAAAAAGAAACTAGATAATAGTTTATTGAAAAGTGAACACCCCCGATACCTCAAACTATAAACACTTATTGCAATTCACCTAGAGATATGAACAAAAACCTTACTTGTAGTTATTTTTCTTGTCCAAAATACACAGCTGTAAAGTCTGGTTTTCCCCTACTGCAGTATCTATATATAGTCAACTCAAGTTTATTCTGTCACATCACCATTATTCAAGTCAGTTTCTAGTGGGAGGTCCACCTATAGGGAAGTTCCACTCCATCCTTTACAGGTGAAACACTGCCCTCTTTGGGAGACTCAGAGGTAATTCAACAGATCTGAAATCATCTGATTTTCAATCTTCCGAAGGTAAATTATGTCTTTAATGTCATGTGATTCAGGATAGTAAATTGAATCATATTATTCTAAAGCGCTGAAAATGTTGCACTTTGGCCATAGTATAAATGCATTAAAAAAAGATGCATCCTGGCGAATGCTAGTCTTTAAAAAATGTTTTTGCAAAATGTTTTTTTTTTCCTCAAAAGCCTAAAACCATTTGAATTCCTTTAGCCTACACAGCAAAGGAAACAATTTAGTCTTTAAAAAAAGTATATAGAACTGCCAACAGCAGAAATGTCATTGTAGTGAGAGAACCCTACAAATGAACTGCCATATTGCTTACTTCTTTGTGTTTAAGAGTTTCTTTTAAAAGCCTATTCTGAACACCGATGCAAGAGAGAATTTGAAACAACAAAGGTTTTGGAAAAGCACACAGTACCATGCCTGTCGTAAAGGTTACAAAGAGTTCTCTCTTAGAAAAAACAATCTGGCTAAATTAATTAATGAAGCCAAGACAGACATCTGCAAAGACATCAATAAATAAGTGAAAAAAACATGAGGCTTCCCAGACCATCCTCTGAACATACCCACCCACCCAGCACAAACCAATATATCCTCAACCACAACCTCAACATACTAACTGGAATGAGTTATACAAAAAAAAAAAAGGTTTAGGGTACCCAGCCCCTGTATTTGTTTATTTTTTTCAAGGTAAATTGAATCTAGGTTTAAAATACCTGGATCTACTACCTTAGAATAGGTAGTCAGCTAACCAATGACTTAACCTGTTCCTTGCCGATTATTCCATTAATAGTAAAACAGCAATTTGCATCTTACAGACTGTCTCACATTACAGTTCCTGTTAAGACTATACACACACAAAACAATTGTACTGTGACTAGAAATAGACTTTACCCTATTGCACCAAGAAGCAGATGTGTCTGGTAGTCTCCTTGTGGTTGAAAGCAGCATTACAAATGCGCGCCCCCGCGCCCCAACAGCACCCCCCCCCCCACACACACAGAGTGATGAGTTGCTCACACTACTCCCACCACCACGCACATTCCATCCACTGATGCCAAACAAACTGACCTTGGGTTGAATTGGGGCTCTAGGCATCCTATACTTCACCTTTAGGTGAGAAAAGTCTTAATGTAATGGTCAGTTGATCTTTACTTTTGTTTCATGAAGTTAAAAAGATCCAAAAAGAACTAAAGCATCGACTACATGCTTACCCATCTAAATCTGCACTATGCAATTTGTTTCACAATAAAGGAAGGTTCTGCACACCTTTATAAGGGAAGGTAAGTAATTACAATACACTGTCAAATACAACAAATATCTGAAGACATTTTAAGTTGCTTTAGATAAAATCTGCTTAAATGACCCTGTAAAACCCTGTCCAAAATAAAGTTAAATTATGTCAAACACACATCTTTCATTTGTTAATACAAACAAAAAATCCATATACAAGGGTGCTTCTAAGTGAAAACTATTGCAAAGTGCAGGTTTAACAATAGCAATAACAGTTGCCAAGTCAGTAATGTACATGGATGACACCGAACCTGAAACAGTTTAAATTTGCCTGCCTTGAAAGATTGCTATGACACAATCTACTGAAATGTAGCTTGCATTTGTTTTAAGCAGTTACATAAATGCTAGCCATATTAGTTTCTGAAAGCGTAAGATATGGTACTGATAAAAGAAACCATTCACTGGTACAAGGTTTTCAATGCCACGAAGAAAAAGTTATGTGGACAATGCAAGTTGCTTCATCAAGTCAAAATGGAGGGAAAATCCAAGTAAAATAATGACAAAATAAATTGCCTGTGTTGGTATCACAAGTGTGCTGTCAAGCCAATCAGCTTGACAAAACAATAATTTAAAATAATCACCAGGCAAACTTTCCTTATGCCTGACAATCATGGTATTTGTGCTATACTAAATAAATACCATAATGCATTAGTCCCAGCTGTAGCAAGTTAATCCTATTTAGCAAGGTCCCTTAATAAAAGGCACAGGTGACAACAGTCTTATAAGAGCTTTCCATAGCAGCCCAACATACTGTATCAACTAAAACAATGGCAGAAGTGCACATCATTAAGCCTGGTTTACACTGACATGAGGAAAAAGCACTGCTTATCATCAAGTCAGTGAGAGTAAATTAAATCATTAGACTAGAATAAGCAAATACGTACAGATACGTGTCAGGCAAACGTACAGAAAATTCCTGAGCTTAAGTTTTAAAATGTATTTGCCAATCATCTTTAAGCAGGGAGATTATTTTTTATTGTTTGTGTGTATACATATACATACACACACACACACCTTCCACTGCATATAGTAAACTAGTTGGGACTAGTAATGAAGCCAAAATGGTTGAGATAGTTTTGAACCCACATGAAGCAGACAGTGCCATATTTTTCCCCTGCCCATTGTGACAAGTGACCAACCCTCAACTGAATCACTATCACACCTTAAATGTACCTGTTTCTTTCTTGACCACATCCACAAGTTAGGAAAGGCAACACATTAGCAAATGCTAGTACATTGTCAAAGCTACTACAACCATTTCAATATAAAACCATTTACACAAGACTGATGGCTAGTGCAGAGCAGAGTTCACGAAACGACAAAACAGCAGATCCTGATATGTGTTAAACAAGTAGGCCAGCTAACACCATCTTCAACAGCTACAGTACTAGTAAGAAGCTATATCCGAAAAGTAAAGACCATTAGCTGCTCTGTGGTGCAATGTTGAGAAATACTGAGCATTGCAAAACGAAACTCTGCTGTCAAGATGCTGAAGCCACAAAGACCACGTAAAAAATATTTCATAAAAATATCTGCACTATATTTAAAAATTGTGCTATAGAGGCTGCACACTTCAGTCCAAGCAGGCAGGTTTTCGACATGTACAATAAAAAAAGAAATTACTGTTGCGTGGCAGCAATTCCAGTAAATATTTACATTTTAAGACATTGCTAAGGTTCATGATACTCTTGTCAAAGTAAACTGACAAAAACTAAATGACAGCCAATGTCACTACTTGTCGGCACCTGAAACTCAGTCATTTTGATCTATTTAGTTTGGCGGGAAAAAGATGCAAATAGAGACCTGTATTATTATATTGCCAGGTGCATGCTGGAATGTGGGGGCTGTGTGAGTGTGATAGGAATGGTCAGCTGAGCCAATGATCATCAGATGAAAGGTCACTATGATTTAGACTGCATCTCACTGGAAGATGTGGCCAGGCATGTTTGCAAATGTATCTATCTGTCCATGTGGTGGGGGGTGGGGGGTGGGGGGGGTCTCAGAGGGGCATGAGCCGGGTGGTGTGAAACAGCAGCGGGTTCAGGTCCTCAGCGTGGACCACCCGGTGCAGGGAGGGCTCCGAGGTACTCCGCTCTATTTTTGGCAGAAGGTCCTGGACCTGCTCTATGGACACCAGGATCTGGAGGAACAGTCAGGATGGCCATGTTGGTACAATGAAGCAATGAAAAAAGGAAGGGCTACTAAGGGCTTTCAGCCGCAATGCAGCCAAGGCACTCATGTGATTTTAGGTTCCAAGCACACATTGTGTTTTAATATTTTATGTCTTATATAAAGCATATTCAATCAAGTTTGACTGTTGTGCAGTTAACTATTGATTAGAGGCTTTATTTATCTGCATTACACAGACATGTATGATGTGACGGGTCTTGCATGTGGAAAAAAAAAAGACACATTTGAATTAATTAGTAAGTATTACATTTCAAGAGAAAAGTACACATCTTATCAATAGGGTGGGATGTATCTTTCCATTTTAAACACCAAAACATCTCGTTTTCATTATGTCATAGCTACACACAAGATATAGACATGGTGTTTACCTGTGGGAACAGGGGTCTCTCATCACTCTTGAACTTCAGGCAGTCGATGATGAGACGCTTCATGGATTTGGGCGAAGTACTGTACAGCTTACTGAGATCTGGAGACAAGTAGCCTCGTCCCACCATGAAGATGATCTACGAGGAGGAAACAGCAGGAGCAACACCATCAGAGAATTACTACGAGCGCCGTCTAGGCCTTTTCCAATGACTGCTCAGCATGCTAGCGCCGCCCTGTGGATAGGGCCTAAGCAGCACAGGAGAGAGCGTTAGTCACCTGGTCTCTGTTGTTGATATTCGAGTAAGGCAGCGTCCCTGACATAAGCTCAAACAGCACCACACCATAGCCATAGACGTCAGACTGGAACGTGTAGGGATTGGGGTCCTGCATCCGGATCACCTCAGGAGCCTAGAAAACAGTTACAAAGGCTTGTATAACCTAGGCGGCAGAACGTGCGCTGCGCTGCATGCTCTGCCACTACAGCCAGCCTCACCATCCACAGAATGGAGCCCCTGGGCTGCTCCACCTGCTGAGAGCCGCTCCAGCGAGACTTGACCGTGGCCAGACCAAAGTCACCGATCTTCACAGTCCAGCCCTCATGGAGGAAGATGTCTAACAAGAGCTCAGGAAACATGGGCTGCATGCATAGTCTTAGGTTTAGTTAGAAAACACAGCTGCACCAATACAGGATGCTTCAGTTCAACACCGATTACATTACTATTTCATCTTTGTGGCAATAAAAGCAGTAGTAGAATAATATTTGTAATTTTGGATTAATTATGGATTATTTATGATCATTTTCCATTTTAGAACAGAAGGGAGCTAGTAAAATCTTATTTAAATCATAAATGTGTACTTAAAATATAGAGGCCTTTAATCATTTAATAACATCCTGCTTTTGAGATGTGGTCAGAGCATCTCCAGGTATATACACACCAGACATAGCAGAGAACATGTCAACATAGTTCATTTGGGAGTAGACAGAAATAGTAGTAGAAATTGACAAGTCTGATCAAAGACCAGAACAAGGATACTGTTTGATTTCAGATCTCGGTGAATTATATTCTTTGCATGAAGATAGCTGGAATGAAAAACAGATTATTTACACTTGTGGCAGGAGAGAAAAGATAACAGTGTACAAATGTGTATTGTGTTGTGTATGAGCGAGAGCCTTACTCCATGCCCTGTGCAGTCTGGCGGGCCACATTGATGCGCCGCATGGTATCAAACTTGGTCTCTGTGACGTGCAGGTGCCGGTACAGGCTGCTGCCCTCACACCACTGTGTGATGATGGTAAAGTTGGGTTTGGTCATGAAGCCCATGAACAGCAAGATGTTGACATGGCGGGTCTTCCTGCACACGGAGGACAGTACAGGTCCAGTGAGAAAACACCACACAGGACTATTTAACATGGAAACGGGTAGGTAGACGAATAGAAAAACTTCCACTGGCAACTCGGGCCACCAAGCCAGTTAATCTTGTGGCCAAAATTACGCCCCAAGTCAACATAGTTTTTTTTAAATCACGATGCATGCTCAACCTTGTGATGTCTGTCAGTGATCGCCGATGGCAACGTCTATCGGCCCAACGCTAGGCCTGTCACTATAACTATTTTTTGTTGGCCGATTAATTAATCAAAACCAAAAAGATAATTGTAATAATAATAATTATTATTGTCATTTTAAGGGCAGACAAGAAAAGGCAAGGGTGGAATGACTGACTATATAGGCTTAACCCAAGAAAGGTCGACAAGGAAAGCAGGGAGAAGTTTAACTGAAACACGGGAAACACTTTATATTCAAAACAACATCCAACACTGTCGTGGTAAAGGTTGGTTGTGAATTATGTATTCATGTGCCCTACAACAGCCACCATGATTTTGTCCAAACGGAGCAGTAACAATAAGTAGACAATTACAATCACAAATGTTTTTGAGAGACTGTACTCACACCGTATGTTTTTTAAATGCACAAAATGCAAAGCGCCTAATTTTGTGTATGTTTATTATGTAGATCATTGTAAACTAGTGTGTAGTATTGTTTCAAAGCCATATTTTGATTCTTATGAGTCTTTAAATTCAAAACTCTAAGGTCAATACATATAAAAAATTATTCAACTAGTTGTATTTTATTTATTTAAGTGTATGCACTTTTATTTATAAGCCCTGAGCTTCACTGGGTATGCCATTATAGTCCCTGTTATGTGGAATAACACAATCCATATGTTGATCTCTTCAGCAGAGTGTCTGGATTATGAGGAAAAAAACTTGAGTTTCTATCTGTTACCATTCTAAAGATGTGACTAGGGCTGTCGCGATAACCGCAAAATTGGAATACCGCGGTGTTGCTAACCCAAACGCAGGCCGTGGAAAGAAACCGCCCGTACCGCAAACCGCAATGTTTACATTTGATTTTTTTCATGAGGCTAGCCCATCGAATATGACGTCTGATCTAGGGCG
>JAODOY010003662.1:0-11392 GCA_025399855.1 Forbesichthys papilliferus
GTACATTTTGTAAACAATATCCTTCTAGAGATCATATCAAAACACATGGCAAGTAACAAAAATAAGGGATATAGTGAGGTAGCACTAGCAGGTATTTAATTTTAAATGTACTCTATGGTTCCTTAGCCACCAGCACTCTGTGCTCATCATAGCAATTTGTTGACCGTCCCTTAACAGTCAGTGCTAACATTTGTCATCTTTTTACAAGGCAGCGTCAGTTCAACAGGTCGTATTGATACATATAAGCCACGTAATTTACTCTTTTCAATGAGACGAACAATAATATGCAAATAGATTTGTTCCCTTTGTTTTATTTGAAAAGATATTGACACTCAAAGTGTCAATGTCTTTTGTATTATAAAGTAGCTTACCTACGTGGTCACGTCTTCCTTGGCCACTGATTAGACCTTCCTCAATGCGCAGATATGTATAGGTATGCTACCACAGCTTAACCTGACATGCCAAAGGAATTGTTGTCATCTGGGAAGCCGTACATTGAAACTGTTTGTGAACGGCAGCTACTTAAAAAAAAAAAAAACTTGGCAGTTGATTGGATGAACCTTCTAGTCATTTTCGCTGTCGGCACACCTAAACCACGCCCATATAGCTATAAACACGACGCTGACTGGAAAGTTCAGTTGCTACTCGAGACACATTCATAATTATGCATAGGCTTTCCAGACTGATGCTAGCGGCAAAATTAAACTGAAGCTACCACAGCTAGCCACAGTCTCTAGATTAAGAGAAAAAATTGGGCGAGTGGATGTCTTTCCAGCGCATGCATGACACAACTATGTAAACACAGGCCTACATGGTCACTGACGTGATCGGTAAAGATAGTGTAGTTACTGAATCCTGAGCAGAGAATTACATCACACTCACTCTGTGTGTGTTATAATCAGAGTTCCTCTGTTCTTTGTTTTCATAGCTGGACCGACTGTATGTGTGTATGTAAGTGTTGTTGCCTACAGAGCATTTATTATAATCTGAGATGCTGGTGTGCTTAGGGTGACATCTAGTGGCAGAATATCATATACAGTCACTTTAAATACCATGTGTTCACTCGAGATAGCTATCTACTGTAAAGGATGCACACCCAGGGGGTTATTCTCATCACATCACATCTGCGTTTTGAAAGACCCATTGCATCTCGAGTGAGAGAGATTGATTTTGTTCTAGATTGTTCTGGAGAACAGCAGTCGTGAGGACAAGCACGAGTGTCCTTTCGGCCGCAGCAGCATAGAGCTGACCAAGATGCTTTGTGAGATTCTCAAAGTGGGCGAGCTCCGTAAGTCTTACACAAACACACAAACACACACACACACACACACACACACAGGCGTGCGCTTGTGCGTCGACTCACAAATGCTCAGCAACGTTCAACAACAAATGGAATCACCTTTATAGTGTGCACAAACATGAATAAAATTTTTAGGTCTTCAAAAAACATGACGACACCCATTTTGGGAACCACTGAGTTAGATCTATTTTCATGACAGTATAGTTTCTGTAAAGATTTTAGAGAAGTAACACTAGGGATATATTTTCCTGAAAGTTCCGGAAAGGAAAAAATCAATTTACTCTCCCCATTAAGAAAAAAACCCGGCCCTTTTCCTCTAGTAATCGTAATCCCTTTAGTAATCCTTAAATCCCTGATTGTCCTCCCGTTATGTTTGCCTCTGGGACGAACAATCAGGTTGAATGATGCTATTCCTGCTCTCGAGTCAAATTGATGTGCCCTTTTGATTCAAAAGAGTCTTTTATTTGTTTTCATCTACAAGTTGCACTCAGTTCTTTGACCCCGGATGCTTCCTGCAGGGACGGATATGGCATTCAGACTTGTTTTATTGACGTGCCCTTCGTTCACCTATCTGCTTCTTGTCTGTTTTCCATGGAGGAGTTGCACTTGGCTCCACTGTTAAGCATCTTTCTCTCTCCCATCTCTCCCTGAGCTAGGCGTGTTTATTTCTCGCCTGTTTAAATGTGGGTTATTTTGCCTCTGCAATACAGTAGCATTAGTGATTGGCTTTGTTACTCTGTCTTGTTATATGGTAGCAGCAGCGACATCTGGCAGTTGTTTGAAAATGTTCTCAATATGATATTTGCCTCTCTTTTAATATACCCTCTCTGTTAGGTTCTCCATTTAATGTGCAGTGAGTTCTCTACCTTCTCATCAAATTCTTAAGTGAGAAGAGGTTTGTAAGGCATTTAAGACCTTCTCTTTGGCATGGAGCTGCTGTCAACACTGTTATATGGCACAAATGTACAGTACTAACCGCCGGGCTAGTGTTGACCTTGAGAGAGTTGCACTGGGTATGGGGAGAGCGTTTGGCAAGGTGACGAGATGGGTGAGTTGAAAGCACGTACTGTAGTAGGCGGTGCACGAGGTGAGAATGCTAACCAAATGTATCCTTGTGGTGTTATATGTGAGACGTGCTATGCTAATGGAATATATCCTGGTGTCTTTATACAGTATGTGAGACATATGCTAACCGAATATATCCTGGCGATGCTATATGTGAGACATACTATGCTAACTGAATGAGTCCCTTTGTTATACAGTGTGTGAGACATACTATGCTAACTGAATGAGTCCTGTTGTTATACAGTGTGTGAGACATACTATGCTAACTGAATGAGTCCTGTTGATATACAGTGTGAGATATACTATACTAACTGAATGAGTCCTGTTATACAGTGTGTGTGAGACATACTATGCTAACTAAATGAGTCCTGTTGTTGTTATACAGTGTGTGAGACATACTATGCTAACTAAATGAGTCCTGGTGTTGTTATACAGTGTGTGAGACATACTATGCTGAAATTAACTTGTCCAACCCCCACCCTATCCACCCAAACTACCATTTTATCATGCGGATGTGCTCCATTGGCTCTGTCGACTCTGACTGTGTGTGCGTGTGTGTGTCTGTGTGTACACTACATGTTCATATTTTTATTATACAATATATCTCAAGGCTGTGTGCACTTTATTTGGAATGCGGCCTTGCTCTCTCTTGACCCTCCGTACTCCTGTGGAATACAAATGCGTTCCTGTCACCCTGTCTAGTTGGGATCACACTGCTCTTAAGTAATCTGATGTGTTCTGAGAGGCAAAGAGAGTGCTGTATCTTATCTCTATCGCCATGTTCATGGCGTTGCCCATGCATCTCTTAAGGAGTGTCAGGTCATCGTTATGAATAACAAATTCACCCGCTGGTCCTACGGGATTCTTAAAATTCATCCTTCATGTTATGTATTTGACTATGGAGGTGACTGTCCTGATGTGTCCTGTTCTAAGTCACAGATGTGAAGCGCTTTCATGATAAACATGATGGACACATTTTGGAATGACGGATTATGTAATATGTACTTTTGCGCTGGGAGCGCGTAGAGGGAAAGTCAGCCATGACCTTGACTCTAGCACTGTATTCCCGGAGGCTGTGTAAGGTCCTCTGGGTTTTACTAAAGCTGTTAGCTTCACAAGCTAAGCTTTCCATTAATATGTATAATTGTGTGTGTGTGTGTGCGCTGACAGTTTACTTTAAAATATGCAGTGCATGACAATTTGTGAGTAGGTAAATATTTATGCACAAATCAATAAAATGTGTAAATATATTCATATACTCATAAATAAATACACACAGACCATCAATACCACCATTTCTTTCTTTTTTATTAGGCTCTCAACTCCACACACACACACGTGTTGCATTGGGAGTGATTGGAGGAGCTACGCTAATGAGCCCTATTGTGTTCTTGTACAAAATGAAGAACATTTTCTTGCAGCTTTTCTGTCAGCACACTGTATACTAACACCCACTAATGAATGTATGAGTAGTCCATGTAATGTAGGTCAGCCAGGTGCTTAATTGCATGTGTGTGGGTGTGTGCGTGGGTGCGCCCCGACAAGTGTCAAGCTAAATCTAAAGTCAGGGGCATGAGCTGGCATTTCCTTTAGGGAAAAGGGGACAAGAAATGTCTCTTGGTTCTACGCTAGCAGTCTTGTCGTCATTTGGTTGACCTTTAAACCAAGAAATACTGTGACATATTGTAGCCAGCGCTAATAAGCATGTAGCAGAGAGTAAGACTAACTAATGCTGTATCACCTTTTGATATCCCGGTATTGAAACAACAGTGATATGGCAAACACCGTAATTTTAAAGGTACAGTATGACGACGATCTTTCACCAGAAGGAGGTTTTGTATAGGGCCCTTGCATTGTGGGAACAAGCATTAGAATGTAGATGGTGCAGCACTGTCATTCAGATGGATACATATTCCCCTTGTGGAGATAGATTTGGCAGGTGCCACTATCTGCTGTAGGCTTAAATGCTGTTTTGTTACTTCTGCCAAGGAGGTTGTGTTTTTTACCTCTGCCTGTTTCATTTTTGCAGGGTATCTTAAAATATATAGATGTGTTTCATGAATTTTTTATGGAATGGCAATGGTGAAAAACCAATTTACATTTGGCGGTGATCCACTTTCATTAATTGTTTTTAAAGATTCATCATCTTTGGGAGAGAGGGTGAAAATTGAGAGTTGTGGGAGGTTTTTACTGAAGACATGTATCAGAATGTTTAAGGGGCTATAGCTCCCAATGTGTACGAAAACATGCACATATCAGAGAAAAATACCTGTTTTTTTTTTTAATAATCCAAAACTTACCTTCCTCTCCATACTCAATGGGATACAAAACAATGTCTGAGAATGGAGAATGTCCTATTAAAATAGTTTAACCGGCACAAGTTTAAATAATTAAACTTAAACTAGTCTAGTCTAATTGTGTCTGTGTGAAATGGGTCCGACCGTGGCTAGACTCGTTCTGTGCACTGGGTTGCCCTGCAAGGGATGAAACACTGCAGCGCACTACAGCACCACAGAAGAAGTGTCTCTTCTTCTTCTTCCCCTCCTCACTTTTTAGTTTCCTGCATAATGTTCAGACACTTTTTGAATAAGTTTATTTTCCTTTCATTTTAAATGACTTTGTTCTTGCCGTCTTCCTTCCAGAATATCTGCCCTTTCCAAACATCTGTTCATCAGAGGAATTGGTCATTCATTATTGGCAACATTACAAGCAGCTCAAGTCCAAGCCACATTGCTTTCTCAAACAATGTAAAGGAGGGGTCAGTTATTCTCGAGAGCTCTTGCTAATGTCGTGCTCACATCAAAACAGTATCCCTCCACACATTAAAATGCAATGAGAAGCAAAGCGTTGTTGTTCTTATGAGCTGTTTGCCACTTTGTTGATGTTCCCATTTACGGAGCCAGGGCTTTGTAGAAGTACCAGATATTTTTTTCAGCACACAGAACGGTAAGATAACGAAACGCGAGGAGATATTTGTTGAATTTGACAAAATTACAATCAACAATGCAACCTCTAACAATTCCTTTAAGTTAGGGGAGGAATGTTTGTGTGTCTGCTCGGTGTGTGCCGGTGTAGCCAGTCTGACTATTGAACTGCGATTTGATCATTAGCCAAACAATACACGAAGGCCGGTCTCGACATCAGTATTCATATTTTGAAGGTGTCAGTCTCCCTGTTCCAGTCTTCTCTCTCGCTGACTCTCTCTCTCTCTCTGGGCTTTGTACCATGGCGCCAACCTACAAGGTTTCTCTTGCCCCTTCTCCCCTTGTATAAAGCCGGTTCATGGAATATTTATGAGGTTACTTAGAATGTTCCAGAATGGTGAGGGATTGGACTGCTTAGACATTCACAGAGCGCCACCGCTCTACGCGAGACGGCCAATAAAGCCTGACAGGTTTAAGGGATGCACTTGCACGCACATGTGCTCACATGCGTGTGCTCACGTTCACATGGATAACCAAGGCCTGACCAGACGCTTGTACAGTGTGCCCACATACACACACACACAGTATGGGCAGCATATATACTGTACGATGTCACTGTCACATAAAATCATGTTCCTTCTGTTGATGGGCAGGAGCACACACACACACTGAGGCAGACTCCAAGCTGCCAGGGTTGTGATTGGAGATGTGAGTGTATCAGACAGCACCATGGACAGTTCTTCTGCAGCTATCGGCACTAGAGCACAATGGATGTATTGCTGTGGATGTTTTCGCTGCATCATCTCGAATAAAACAAAAAACAAATAATATTTTATGGTTTTCACTTACTGATGGTAATTACTTGTATCTCTACTTGTAGTGACCGATGCAGTATATTGATTATTATATGTTTAACATACTGTAGCACTGTGATGTTAAAGGATATTGGACACTTGGTTGGGATTCAGCAGTGAAAATATGTTTGTTGGATGCTAACTCAGTGAAACAATTTGTTGTTCAACTGAATGTTAATGTGTGGAGAGCCTCTTGCTACTGTTATGGTCGATGTTATTGTCTTTGTCATCTACACTCAGTATTTTGACTGTGTGTGTGTGTTTGTATGTGTGCCCGCGCAAATGATTCACTATGTGAACCCAGCGGGTGCATCAAAGTCATCCAAAATCATTAAGTGGACATTCTTAAGATGCCAGCTGTGTGTGTGTGTGTGTGTGTGTGTGTGTGTGTGCGTGTGCGTGTGCGTGTGTGTGTGCGCGCGCGCACAGACACTCCAGAGCTGCCAAGATGCAGATTGAAATCCTGTGATGTGTTTGGGCCGGCTCAAGGAATGCCATGGGGATACAGTATAATCATTGCACACAGAGACTCACACTTTTGGATTAAATAGTAAGAGAAACTTTGAGCATTGGAGGGCTTAGCATGTTGCTGTCAAGACTTTCTCTAAACTATGACAAAGTGAAGCAATCTATCTGTTAAATAGCCAAATATCTAGAGCAGATACCTGACAGTTTTGTCTTAATCCCCCAAATTGGTTGTGAAATTGATTTGATTGCCATTTGTTTTGTTGCAAGATTTTTGCAGGAAACTTTATTAAGAAATGGCAACCTGAAATAGTGTCTGCTCGTTATAAAATATGTTTGTATCCTGACTCATTTATCATTTTGTGTTTGTTTTCCCAGCAGTGATTCAAGCAATTATTTCTCTAATGCAGAATGAAAACATTTCTTGAAGATTTCAGAAAGCCCAGGATTTATTTTGTCGGCCTATCATTAGTATGCTAACATTAGCATTGGCTGCATTGGCCTGGAAGTTGATCTCATTTAAAGGGACTGCTAATTCCCAGTTTTAGCTGCTAAGCCTCCTTTAAGTCCCCCTCTGAATTGTGATAGAAGTTAAATATTTGCGAGGGCTTGAGAGGGTAAGCGTTGTATGCTAAATAACTCGAGTCGTGACATTGGAGTCTGTTTGTTAGTCAACTGCTATTTTAGTTTTAGTTTTCCACTTTTGTTTGGGAGGGAAACTGTGATGCAACAATTTCTGTCAAATAAATGCTCTTACCAATATCTTGTATAGGCCGTATATTTAGTATTCCTCATGGAGAAGACAGTACAGCTGCAGTCATCACAAAGACACACTGACTGACTGATAACACTTTCTGTTCTCTGCCACTATATATACTGCAAAAAATGCCCTATTAAATATAAGTGCAAATATATTAGTTATGAGCTTACTCATGCTTAGAACAAGCAAAAATGTCTGCCAGTGCAGTAAGTGAAATTTACTTGATAAGATTTCTTAAATTATGTGCGCATTTACTTAATTATTAAGTCACTAGATAAGCCATTTATATTTGAAACAAGTCCAACTAGATTTAAAATCTAAAAACAAGATTATCACACTAAATTAGATGTAGTTTTTGCAGTGTAGCCTGTTGACTCTTTGCATATGAAACCTTTAATGAGATCAATAGGCCCAACCATTAGCCAGTGCACAGGCTAGATCCTAATGGCAGTTCTAAACAACAAGCATTGTAACCATCCATGTCTTATCTGAAATCAAACTTGTCTGGCTCCGTTGATACTTGAAGCACTAATTAATAGACAACATTGCCAGTTAAACAGTTTCACCGTTGTTCTTACAGATTATATATAATCTAATCAATGAGTTAAGATAACATTTCCATAACTGTTACTTACTTATTTCTGCTTGTTACACTTGCTAAAGCCCAGCCATACGTCCTAATCAATCAAGGTACATGATTGACGATGCATGAGAATTCAGCCATCATTGTTTTAGATTCCCATGTTTTTTGGTCTCCTGTCATGAATACTGACAGGGCAAGTTGTTTGTGTGATGCGTGCAATGAAAGACCCAGGTATATTCCTGCTAATACTGTCCTGTTGTGCTCCTGCGGTGGTGTTCTCCTCAGGGTTCTTACTACTGACTAAACAATTCTACATATACTCTACAGTTCATCATATTTATAATAATGTGTAATACACATTTCGTATTTATATAAATATATACTATGTACAGTATGCACATTGTTTTTAAGTAATACAATCATTTTATAATAAATAAACAACAAATGCAGTTCAGCAATGTACGTCAATTTATATCTGCTTATCTCACACACAGTGGTTGGCGTAAAAGTATATTTCATGCTGGTTGCGTGTGTGTGGGGTATGGTATGAATTCACTTGTATTCATGTGCCTGCAGCGGCATCTATAACCCACCCCACCCCCCCATCCCCATCAAACTGTAATACGTTGACGAATATGTTGTTGTTCTTTTGTTATGAGCGAGTGTCTGTCTTGGACCTGCTCAGCCCACTCGCATGCTGCGATGATTGTGTGTTTGTTGGCCCAAGCATGACTCATTCTCTGTAGATTTGCCTCAGGGAATGTCTGGCATGAAGTGCATATTGTTCTGCCTTCTGCGGCGCTGACGTCTAATATCCTATATGGTAAGAAATATTAATCTCATTTGGCAGATCACTGGGATTTAGAAAAAACAATAAAAAATAAATAAAAACAGCCAAATACTGTTGAATAATATGCTGAAAAGGATCTGAGCAGCCTTTGGGTACAGTATTTCTAATATACAGTAGTATGACATCTCTTACTCACGCTACAGTGTTTCTGCCATTCAAATGCTTTAGTTTCCTTCAGTTCCCTTATAAGTGATGACACTTTGCGTATGAGTATTCAGCCTGCACTCATTTGATGCGTGTTTATTTTGATTTCTGTTCGATTGAAAGACGTGGGCGTAAATAGCCTGCATTTATATAGCGCTGCTTTTCTAACCTTCCGGCCACTCAAAGCACTGTACAGGATTGCCTCACGCGCACACACACACACGCACACACACGCATACACCGATGATGGTGTCAGCCCTGCAAGGCCTCACCTGATCACCAGGAGCACATAGGGTTTCATTGCATAGCTACTGTTGTATTCAAGCATGCACATTGGAGATTTCCTATACACTGGTTGGCTGTTTGACACACACACACACACACGCGCGCGCAAACACACACTTCTAAACTCCCTGGTCTTTGCCCTCTTCTCTGTCGCCTCGGCCTCTCTCCCACGTCATAGATACGTATGTGCGTGCATCATGGTCCAGTTTGTCTAATTAGTTCAGAGTGGGAGCTGCTTAAAGCCAGGGTCAGTTATTCTACAGAACGCTTTCTAACTCGAAGCTCAAATCACAAACTCAAACGCCCTCTGACGCTTCCTCCTTTTGGGGATTTTTACAAAGTGCATTATCTTACAATGAGCTTTACAACCTTTAAGCGAGGGGAAGAACTGTGTAAACTCTCGTATCTGGGCGGAAGGAAGGTGCCTGTGGGCTACGAGTGTTCAACCTCAACATGTTTACCCAGTTTATAGCCGTTAATTTGGAACTAAGACTTTGATGGTCACAAATCACCCAAGATCCATATAAAGTATTCTTTCTCTTCTATAGGAATGAATATTTTCACAGAAACATCTCTTGTGAGATTAATGATAAACAACGAAAATGGGGTTAACCAAACGTGCATGAGTGACTTGGTGCTGTATCTGGATGGCATGTGTTCATATCATGATGCTGTAATAGCCACAGGCGGTGGCTGCTGACAGAATGAGATCCATAAGAGGCACATGTTTCAGCAGACCCCAGACGGGTCATCAGAGTCTAGTTGCCTACTTTATGGGTGGGGAAACGCACATAACAACTGGTTATGCAGATGGCCAGAATGTTTGTAGCGGTAAAGCATGCATTTGTTGCAGTACATTTTCATCCCATCCGTAACCTTAACAGTCCTACAGTGCTGTAATGATTTAAACAAACATAAAACGACAAACATTTTAGAATTCTGGTTTTAACCAGAATGGAAGTTAAGCACACTAATAAATCTATGTTTGTATTTAAGATAATAGTGCGTGTTTGCATATATTGTAAAACATGTGGTGCATAGCTATGTTAATGTAACCAAAAAACTGAGGAGTTTTCATCTAGTTTTCCTCTCACATGTTATTTGAAAGTCAACCCAATTAGTTTTCAATGACGTGATTCTAATTAAATGAAATGTAGTAAATGATGCATGTTTGCATGATAACGTGGACTGAATATAATTTATCAGCTGAATGTTTTAGGAATGGAATGCCTTATTCCATTTAATAAATGGCTGTTTTAATATTGTGTTTGCAGGCTATTAATTTATATGTGATGCTTTTTCCTAAATGACGTACTTTAATACCAAGTTACAAATAGTTTCAGACAGTTTATATTGCATGTATATGGATGAAGGAAGTTTTACTGTAAGTCCATAGCGCTTGGCGGATATTGGATAAACCATATATAGGTTGGTCGTTGTTATGGGCTTGAGCCCTGATCTGCCTTTATGTATTAGTGAGCAAGATGCCTAACCTCTACCTAGTCCTTTAATACTTTAATCTGGACTCACTGTAAATCGCTCTGGACTCAAATCTCTGATAAAAGCCCTAACTGTAATTGAATATTCATGGGTCATGTTTCACACTTTATTTAGCATGTTTCTGCAATATTTCTATTTGGAATTTACAAAGTAAGACAATTTTGCTTAAATATAAACTTTCTTTGGGGGCAGGGGGGCCCAGGGGTGGGGGGTATAACCCAAACCACCAGGACAGTGGGCATGTTTTTAGAATTGCGTAGGTTTAGCTAGCTATTTTCCAATATTGTCTGGTTAATGTGAGTCAGAGAAACATGCCTTTCCAATCACTTGCCATATCTATTCACCCAGATAATGTTAAGTGCCTTTAGGCAATGTTGAGAATAATAAATTGCTTTTGTTGCATTTCAGATAGTAATGCTAAAAATACTCAAATGGAGTTAGTTATTCTTGAACACACAATGTACACCCATCACAAAATGAAATGTTAAAACATTACTACATTACTACTAATTTTTAAGTCACTTAATGGTATTGGTCCAGAATATTTAACAGAGTTGCTATTATCATATGATCCTACTAGAACCTTCAGGTCCTCTGGTAGAGGCTTTTTAATTATCCCCAAAGCCTCAACTAAAACTCATGGCGAAGCCTCCTTTCAATAT
>JAODOY010003664.1:0-11389 GCA_025399855.1 Forbesichthys papilliferus
ACAGATTCTGAGGGAGCACCCTATGGCATCGACTGGATTTCTATATTATCAATAATGTAGTTATTCGATTAATCGAAAAAACAATCGATTAATTGAAAAAATAATCGATAGATTAATCTACAAAAAAAATAATCGTTTGGTACAGCACTACACACAGCCATATTTCCCCAAGACCAGGATTAAGAAAACACTGTTCTGTTAAGGTTTGGCCATTATAAAGCACTCTTCTGCTCTTTTGGGGATTTCTTCCAGAGTCCTAGTCAGATTTCCTGAAGTGGTCTGTGGTAATGTCTGGCTGTGGTTGTCTGTGACTTCCCCTGACTAATGAAGAGCTAAACCTGCCTGCCTCCCTCCAGCTACAGCCATCATCCAGGTGGAAGACGAGAGCACAGGCGCTGTGGAGAACATCATCGTGAAGAAGGAGGAGTCTGAAACAGCCACAGCGGTCACCCTGGAGCAGGGGGTGGAGCTAACTGTGGAGGGCGTTGGCCTAGATGAAGAAGGGGTGGAGACTGTGGAGTTACCCAGCAACGAGGCAGCAACTACCGCCAATGGTGATCTGACTCCGGAGATGATCCTCAGTATGATGGACCGGTGAACAGCTGTTCAAAAGATCTCACACACAGCAGAGGATGAGGTGTGTAGCTTGGCAGCCCCTCCACCCCTCAACCCCACACGCACACATCCTTTGCCTTTTGCCGTTTGTGGATGCTTGATGGCAGCCATCTTGTGTCCCTGCCATCAAAGTCAGCAGAACAAGTTGGTGGCAGCAAAACAACCACACACATAAGACAAAGAGAAAGCTGTATTCTAACGCATGTGTAAATACTTGCATACCGTTAACACACATTTATATTGATTGTGTTTGGTGAAAAACAGAACGCTGCACATTCATTTTAGGACCACCCTCATTTTTGTTTTGGAACAGGATATATTTTTCTTGCTTAAGACTAGTTTCCTTCGCTGTTCCTTTCAGCTTTGCAGCCATATCTCCATTTTGAAAACTATCTTCTCAGATTCAGATTGGTCTGTTTTTATTTTTTCTAGTTTTTATTTTTAGACATTTCCTTTCAGAAGTTGTGCATGTTTCAGTTGTTTTTATGTTATGTTTTATTCCCCGAAAAAACTAAACTGTAAGGTTGTCTTTTAAATCAAGGCACCGGGGAGGGGGTTTCTGTTACAGATGGTAGAAGACAATGAATCTGAATCTTCTATGCAATCTGTACAAAATCATCTTGTGCTGTCATTACTCACATCCTAACATCTATTCTACTAATTTAATTACTGTTTTACATTTGGTAGAGTAATATGCAGACGAATAGTATCTATTTTTTTATTAATTTTAGGTTATGATTTTCATTGGAAGTGCTGAAATTGAGTGGCTTTTCTTTGTGAGGTCAGACTAATTACTTCTATTGTCATATTGTCATCTAGACTAGATGATCATTTTCTCTCATTAACACGTGCCTCTGCAAAGGTGTTTTTTTCCTTCGTTTTTTTTCTTCTCTTATCAAATCTAAAACCTAAGATGATGTTTTGCCCAGCTATTAATTATATAACTAGCATTTAATCTATTTTGATAGAAATTGCTATGAAATTGTATGTTTTGTTTTTTTGTATGCAAAAGTTTCAACAGTATGTTCAACCTATTTAAATTCAAATACTTTTTGCTTCTTTGATTTAATATGAACAATAGCATTTTTGTTTTTTTATAAATAGTATAATATTTGAAGGCTGGTTGTTAGAGTGGGATGTAGATGCATTTACAAATGGTAATGATGTCCATACTATCTTGGGCTTGAGGCAAGCTCACCCATATTGTGAGCAATTGAAAGGGATATGTTTTTTTTTGTTGTTGTTTTCTCCTTAACCACAACATGGTGATACACGTTTCTACATGTTTGAGCTGGCATGTTGATTTTTAAAGTTAAAAATATAACTGGTAACATAAGCTGTAAGCTCAGATGTGCCTGGTGGTGATGTTTTATATAGAATGCTAACGGGAGATTGTTTCTGTTTAGTTTTATAAGCACCAGAAAAGCCACAGTGCAGGCCAAGCTAAGATGGCGGTGCTTCAATAAAGGTGTATGTGAACTGCTGCTCACAGCTGGGTAACTACTGTGGCAGAAGAGTTATCTTGACACATTGATAGCAAGTCACCCATGTGCTAGTTGTCTTGTTCTTTGTAATGCCTTGTTAATGGAAAAATTGACTGGTAATCTTGACTGCTCATAAGCAGGAGAGTGAAAGAGCTAATGTTGAAAATAGTATGTGTATAATAGTCTGCCATTCCACCTGCATTTTAACTGTAAATGACTATCACTGAAGCTTTGCCACAATATATTATTGTTCTGTCTACTGTTGTGCACCTATGGTAAAACCAATGCCACTGAACTGATCTCCGCTTTGAAAACTTTGCATGGTGTATCTTTTTGCCATGTACATCTTGGTTCAGTTAAGTTCAGGGGCTTAATTCTGGGACTGCATTAGGACAGATGGCTGCCAGTTCACCAGTCAGAAACTGGTGGCAGGAAAGATGTTTGAAATGAAAGAACTTGCCCTCTCGTTAGATGATTTGAATCTCTGAAACTGAATGACGTTTTCATATTTCCTGTTCTGTATTGTAATACATTCTAATAGCTTTTTTTTTTTTTTTTTTTTTTTTTTTTTTTTTTGCGCTCTAATACAATTCTGTAGGATGGTACATTTTCGTATAACAGGCTGTACTATGTGAATTTGACAGGAATGATGGAACTTTATTGGGTAAGCTCTGTTTTAAAATGAAGTTATGTTTGGCATATTTAGTTAATAACTCCAACAGACTAGGTGGTTTTAAAGAGCAATTGCTACACTAAATCAATGCCACTAAGTCATAGACCTTTGAACTAGTGTACAATTGGTCTTTGTTATATTTTGCTAATCACAAATGAATATTTGAAAATGCTCATTCTGAAGAATCATGATAACATTGTGCAGTGTTCTTATTGGGTGGGGATTTTTTTAGCTGTTGCAGGAAAAAAGCTTTTAAATAAATATTTTTGAATCATCTGCAATACAGTTAAGCTTTCACACCTTTTTGTTTGTTTGACCAACATGGGGTAACATGATTGAGACTATTTGAACAAGATTTTGATGTAAAGACCAATAAACACATGAAAGGAAAGCCCTTGTATTGTCTGAGATTGAGAATGTAACTGTACAGCTACTGAGAAATAAAAATGTACCTACAGAAATATCTGCACTCGTTTGTGATTTTGTTTAGAGGGACTGTGTGGCCTTGGCGTAGTATGCAAATATCTTATTTAGTTGTCATCAAAACCCATCAACTATTATGTACTTAAATATTAACAGCAGCAGCACATTTTCTATAATGGAAATGGCTTTTTTTTTTTTTCTTCAAATAACTTGCTCTATTTATTCAAACACTACCTGTTTGGTAACAATGAAACAAATTGTATCCATGCCTTTCTTTAATCTTAAAATATGTCTGTAGTCTCATAAAATGCTTTGTTGGTTTACAACAAACTAGTTACTGTAAATTAACCGATCACATTTACTTTTTTGTAACATTATGGACCGTGTTGGGCAGTAACTACTTTCCGTACTAATAACTAGTTACTGTAATATTACATTTTTCAGTAACTAGTAGTTTAACTAATTACTTTCCAAAACAGTAATTACATTACAATTACTTAACTAAGTAACGTTGCATTACTTGGTTAACAACAAGATTTATGTTACTAGCAAACTTAGGGTAGGCTAATTGAACCAACCTGTCCATTTTGATCAGGTTTGCGAGGCTGCAATGTTTTGCAGCATTTTGGTTGTTGACTCCTAAGGTTAATTATTGTTCCAATAAAAATGATTCAGTTCTAATGAGCTTGCGACACCGGTTATCATTTTTTAGAAAGGGGCTGGACAGGGTAGGGATTGTGAAAGCCATATAGTAATGTAACGAATCTATTTTACTACTTTAATAAGTAAAGTAATGTCATTAAGTAGTAAGTAACTCACTTCTTACAATTCCGGAGTAACTATCCCAACACTGATTATGTAACAGTGGTAGACGCATTCTCGGCGAGTTAGGAAATGCAGCTTGAATACAGATCATACGCCATGGACCCTTGTGTATCGGGGACATGGCTCCTCAGCACACCTCCCGTCTTTCTGCGTGTTGCAGGAATAGTAGGGTCTGTTCAACATGGCTTAGAGGCTTCCTGTGTACCTGCTGTGGTTTTGGGCAGGATGTGTGTCAGTTACTGTACGTATGCACACAAGAATGCTACACACTGTGCGTGTGCGCCCGTGCCAACTTAGTAGTCATTCTTCTCGCAGATTACTTCTTGATAAAGATACAAATACTCGCCTCATGGCTAGGCCACATAGCAACGATATGCTACAATTTCTATTAACAATTCATTTACGCGCTGGTTGATTTTTTCTTTTATTTTTTTTCTTTATCACGTTCATAACGTGGCATTCGTATGTCCTATTTATGAAACCACACGTTTGAATTCAGAGCACAGCAGATCATTGAGCAGTGCTTATTTTGATGGTAGCGGAGTCGGACACGAACCGAAGCCACAAGCACCCAGACCATTCAAGGTGGCCTCGTCGGCATGGCCTCTAGCATGACCACCATATCTCAGAGCATGCAAGGTAAGGCCGAACACCTCTTAGTAACGTCTTAAAGTAAAGTCTGAGTTAAGTAGTCCTTTAACAAGAGCATGAACATGCTATATCATATACACATGTAGCGTAATGCTTTGGCTTTAGTTTACGCATTGTTGCACATGCTGATATAGGCCAATTAAGAATTATCTGCATTGCTTTTCACACAGACACAGTTGTTAACTAACCAAAGTTACCCACAGCGAGAATATGAGAATAAACCAATATGTAATTTATAAAATGGTAAATATATTGCCCCTAAATGTCTATGTCCTAGTAAACGTCTCTTTTCACTAAATCAATGCTAAAATAAACACAAATGAATAGCCTAATTTAATGATCTCTTGTTCAGATCAAATCTCAGATCTGTTGAAGCCACATAAAGTTTGTCTGATGAAGATAGTTGGATTAAACCATTCCACCGAGGCCGGGAGAAGACCAGAACACAGGGTGCTGGTGAGTCAAATATACAGTACGTGGTACCGTCAGCGATTAAAAGATAAATCACTGCCTATTGCACATTGAAAACCTGTTTCGGGGTTTCTACACTCTCTCTAAATGGAAACACATGAAGTGACCGCACCACACAACAAAATCCCAGCTTTGGCAATGTGTTTCTAGTGGGGACGGGGGGGGGAGATCCTCTGAGGGAGCACCCTAGGCATTGAAGGGAACAGTGTTTTTGTTTTCAAAGAGAAATAGTTCAAATATCAACAGTCCTTCTCCAGGACAGGTTACTCCATTGCATTTATAAGATATTATTCTATGAGGGCAGGGTAGTCTGGAGCCTGGGTGTTGGACTCCCAACTAAATGGTTGCAGGTTCTAACCCTGGAGCAGCTACTGGCAAGCTATTCTCGCAGTCGCAGAGCCAGCCTTTACATAGTAAAGTCTGGAACACAGCGCTGGCTAACTGCATCAGTACCCGCCTACTTGACAAGGAAGATATTTTGATTGACATGCACAATGACCAACTACATATCTCAATGACCATGTTGGATGTTAAACTTACAATGACTCTTGATGTTTACAGTTCTTGTAAATCTGTAATATTTGTAGGCTACGGTTACTGCTTAAAATACATATTTTAATTTTAAATTTGCAAATAAATTAGTGCAAAAGCGCCGCACCGTAAATCACAGATACATACTTGTGAGTGACAATGGTAACAGCCAATGGAAATCAACAGTATTACATCCCGAAAGAGTCCTGTGTCAAGGTTACAGGTATGTATCAGGCGTTCAGCACAGTTGCTCATGTGACGTAGTGCTAATGGACGGAATATGCTGAGACCACTGGCAAGCAATATGATTTACCCATATCTATATCTATATAATTTTAATTTAGAAATATCACTAAGGAACCTTTTAAAGGATTTCCCAAACTGATTTTGACACAGGTGCACAATTTAAAAAATGGCTCAGCCACATATTTATGAAAGTACCTTTATTATACCTATACTGACTGACTGCACTGTCTATAGCATTTCGCCTGTAGTTACCATTCTGTACCAATAGGAGGAGCACCAGCTCCACAAGTCTTGTGTCAATCTCAGTCACAGAGCACTAAGAGCATTTCCTTCTTTTTCTTTGTTACCTTCCAGGTGTTGAGCTTATCAAGAGGATTCTTACTCACTACTAAGCCATCTGCCAGGGTAAAACACAGTGTGTGTGTGTGTGTGTGTGTGTGTGTGTGTGTGTGAGAGAGAGAGAGAGAGAGAGAGAGAGATTGTGTGTGTTCATGCTTTTCCATTAACAAAAGAGTGAAGTTGGTATTTTTAAAGAACAGCGATGATTATTAACTCAGCAATCAACCAATCAACCACTATGGTAAAATGAATGCCAGTTCACTGACAGGCCAGTGATCACATATGATAATAGTGTGCATTATAAAAACAGCCTGGTGACTGTGGTAAGCCACTCACATACACGAATAGAGCAGTGGAAAGTTAAGTAAAGAACCTACACACACAGACCAGTTTACACAGAGAGCGGTAAACAGAAAGGAAAATGTGTGCGTGTGTGTGTGTGTGTGTGAGAGAGAGAGCGAGAGAGAGAGAGAGAGAGAGAGAGCGAGAGCAGACGGTCTGTTAAAGTTAGTTTCCCTGTTAAGTTTCACTGGTCATGAGCATGAACACACACACACACACTGCTCTGAGATTTTCACAGAGATCTACTGCCATTGGGTTTTTCTTACTGTTGCCTCCATCCTTGCTTCTCTGACCGTAGGAATTACGTTTCTTTCTCCGTTTTCTACTGCAATGGCCGACGGGATACACGTGTAAATGATTTTTTTCTTCTTTTTGTTACTTCTGCCTTTTCTGATATAATATTCTTTTGTTTTCTTAACCCTATTTGTGTGTGTGTGTGTGTGTGTGTGTGTGTGTGTGTGTGTGTGCGCGCACCATTGCCAGGTGGAAAGCTCTTTCAGTTTCCTTGAGATTTTCTCCATCAACATTTGCAGTCTCTCCCAGGTATGCATGCACACACACACACACACACACACACACACACACACACAGGTACACATGCACGTGCATACACACACAATTACATACACACGCACCCATTTTATTAAAGCAGCCTGAAAGGTTTCCAAATTGTATTATCCTAGTTAGCAATAAGTATGAACAACCTTTTACCTGTTTGACCGATACACTAGTCTGATATTCATGCTGTAACATGGTAACTCAATACCAGAAGAAGTTAATGATTGCTTTGTACAATATTTCTTTGTGTTTTCTCTTTTATCATTATCCTGCCGTTGTTTGTATTGTTTTCCTGTTTTAATCCGTATACAATCATTTATTTATGCATTAATAAGCCTGAAATGTTTATGGTCAATAAAAAGAAATAGTATTTTAATATAAAGAAATACATGGTAATTTCAGTGATTTTGATGTTGAAGTTTGTTTTCCTAGAGATCCTGAATGAATGCTATACCTTAATTTTCACTACTGTGTGTGTGTGTTTGCGCGTGCGTGCGTGCGTGCGTGTGTGTGTGTATTTCATAGGTTGTGTTAGAGACCGATCAGCAGGTATTTTCTCTTAGCATATTGCAAGCTGAGGATCTGGAAGCCATGGTTAGTCACATGACTGCCTCGCTCAAGAGGATTTTCCCTGACTCGTCACCAAGGTGCCTAGAAAGTTCAGAGTTTATATTAAAGCAACAATTTAGCTGACACACACAAGAACATAACCATATACTAATATAATAACAAAGGTCATTTCATGTTTATTCATTGTTTATTGAGATCAGACTTGCACGAAAACCATTCCACTCACACGCAACTCTGTTTTGGTGTGCGTGCGTGTGCGTGTGTGTGTGTGAGAGACAGGAAGCTTCTGAAAAATATCACTCCAGACCTCCAGGAGAGACTTTGCACTCTGACCAGCCTCATAGAGGAGCGATTGGAAGCACATCCCGGTTTCTGCGGTACTTCACTGGCTTTACTAGGCTTTATACATTTGCACGCCCACCAATATGCGTTTGTTTTGCTAACATTGTTAATCTTCACGTTAAAATGTTTAATTTAACATCTAATTTTTAATGGGAATTGGGGTGGGATATGTACAAACATTGCATGTATATTTCAAATGATGTGGACTTGAATATTCCGTATCTATTTGAAATCATGAAATTATGTTCCTTGACGTATTAGCACTCACCACTCCTACAGATATTTTACTGCCACCGCCATATATCCCGAAATTCCCGAAAATATACTGGCCACACAGATGGACCGTGTGCCTCTGCTTGCGTCTTGACCGGGACTCTAAGGCCCTTGTTAAGTCCACCTCTCTCTGTCTGTGTTAATGTGTGAATTGAATAGGGGGCTTCTCTGAGACCTACGCAGCCCTGTGTGATTATAACGAAATACCCTGTAAGGAAGAGATCCAGTGGGTGAGAACTTAGAACCACATTGTGGAGTGCTGACATTGGCAAGTTCATAAGTGTGTTATCAATAACATTCCATATATGTGAAAGTTAAGTGTTCTTTAATGTCTTTCTCCCCAGGACGTTGACAACATCTACCATGTTCATGCCTGTCGGGAGTTTAACCTTCTCCACTTCTGTCATTTGGACAGCAGGTGAATTATCCCCACTTAGTCCAGTGTTTTAGTTTTAGTTTATGTTAATTAATGTGTGTGTGAACAGGAAGATTTAGAAGAATCACTCCAGGAGAGACTTTTCACTCTTTGTTAACTCAATATATCCCGTTAAAATATCCACATAGTTCTTCTACTTAACATGGTGTAATTCCTTTTCTTCTCGTCTCGTCTCTTCGTTGTGTCCCCAGGGACCTGGCAATAGCGGTAGCAGCGTTATCATTTAACCAGTGGTTTACCAGGATCTTCTGCAGAGAACTCAAACTGGTACGACCTTCTCCTCCGTTTCCCTCTTTCAACTTATCTTTTTGATTCATTACTTTATTTCTAAACATGTCTCAAAACTCAAAATGTGCCTTCACTCAGTATTAGTGATATCGTCCTAATAAAACAACAGTATGAATATTTATTAAATAGATGAGAATATACCTGAGATGTACCCTATTGCAGGAAAATGCATTAGGAATTGGCTTGTGTGTTCAGGCTTGGTAAGGTTGTGCAATTTGTGTGATTTTTTTTAAAAAACGATACTGTTTCCTCTAATTTTCTGTCTCTTTACCTAGTCTGCAGACATCCAGCAGCAGCTGTTGTTTCTGCTCTCCAGATCTCCTGTTCTGGAGGAACTGTCCTTGGAGGCATGTGGTTTGAAACAGTGAGTGGCACACATTATGGCACGGAGTGAATGTGAATGGTACAGTGAGTTGTGTTCTGGACAGTGTTGGACATTTTCTATATTGCCATCTAGTGGTCATCTGTGTACAGCAGCAGTGTTTTTTTGTTGACACAGGAAGTAGTTCCTCTTGTTTACCAGGAAGTAATGCAAGGTAAAGTTCTATATTCAGCTAATTAACTTCCTGGTACAATCTCTATCCATCCACCTTCACATAGCTTGATAGATGCAATGTCTTTTCACTAAACAATTATCAAATAATGCTATCAGATAAACACTACAAACGGCATCAGTGTCTCCGTGGGATTATTTGATCATTGTTTAGCTGGCTGGATAACTAGAGGGCTAGTGAGACCAGTGACAAGTTGTAACCATAGACTATATAAATGGACCAACCCTCTGTGATGTCACCCATAACTTTTCTCACGATCGAGCAAAAGGCTTGGTTCTCTTCCGGGTATGGTGGCCAATGCCGGTACTGCAGCCTCTGCTGCCCAAAAAAGATATTTCCCATAGACGGCCATTGAAAAAGTATTTAAAACGGGCATAAACAGTGTTTTAACGCCTCACACATAAACGATATGTTATATTATGAAGTTTAATGTTATTGAGTTCGATTTTTAATAAAAAATACATAGAACCCAGTAAAGCTAATTGTTTTGCATGACATCACCAGGGGACGAGAATTTTATGAAAGTCAAATATAACGTCAATGTACTGTGTACATCTACTGTGTATAGAGTCTTCGTACATTACATTTTTATTACGATGTTCTAATTTTATTGCAGAGACTTTGCCATCAAAATGGCCGCGGCACTACACGGCCACTCCCTTTTAAACCTACATTCCATCAACCTTTCAGCCAATCACATTGAAGACAAAGGTAGGGCTCTTAAAACTTGTTATAAGAAACATTCAAAGAAACATTACTGAATATCATATACAAAGATAATGTGAGAATGTGAACATCAGGTCAAGTTCCGTTTAGTCTCGCAGAGCCAGCCTTTACTTGCGTAAAGTGTAGGACACAGCGCAAGCTAACCGTCAAGAAAGACCCGCCTACTTGACTGGAGAAGTATTTTGATTGACATGTCTGGACATTCAACTCACACTGTGGAATTTATTGGGAAGCTTGACACTAGTCTGGCTGTTCTGCCGGTCTAATATCTGTTAAATGATAGGCTATGGTTACTGCAAAAAAAAAAAGGAAAAACTGAAATGAGTAAATATAGCACTGTACTAGCATAGCACTGGAATTACGACATATGAGTGGCAATGCTAACAGCCAATGAAAATCCACTTTCTGACATTGTTGTTGAGGTTACAAGTGTATATGTATCAGGCGTTCAGCAGAGTTGTTTAAATGTAGTGCCAATGGACTAAAGAGACTAGGTGGCTTTTATCTGTATATATCTGTATATACACTCTCAGTTCCAGTTTCAAAATGCATCATGAAGTGTATTAAACCATTTGCCAACATCTTTTACACCGACTAAAGATTCCAGATAATGAAAACACAAATAGATGTTCAGTTACAATAAAAATAACTATCGACAATAATGCTCAGACATAAAAATGAAAAGAGGCCAATTAATTGTCAAAACATTGACAGTTGAACCAGTACTGTCCTTACAATATTTGTGTGTTTTTCAAGGTGTAATTGCTCTCAGCCAAGAGTTAGGGCAACTAGATGTGGGACTCCGACATCTGTCTCTCTCCAGGGTATCTATGACTTCCAGAGGTACAGTCATTCAATACACACTGTATACTGTACATAAATACACACATTATTACAATTTCCCTACTTCATGGTGGCCATCTTGACAAATGGCAGCCATTTTGAGATTTTCATGACTTGTATTTATTCCAATCCAATCCAATCCATTTTATTTATAGAGCACATTTTAAAACAACTAGGTTGACCAAAGTGCTAACATCAC
>JAODOY010003665.1:2500-11389 GCA_025399855.1 Forbesichthys papilliferus
CCCCCTCACAACTGATGAACCCGATATAGTGGCTCCTGCACCGGGCTTGGCTCATGTCCAGACCGCCAACGCTTTCTACATGTGAGGTCTCCACGGTGCTCCTGGTCCCTGCAGTGCTGCTGGACCCCACGTGGTCCCTGCAGTGCTCCTGGTCCCCACATGGTCCCTGCAGTTCTCCTGGTCCCCACGTGGTCCCCACAGTGCTCATGGACCCCACCGTGGTCCCTGCAGTGCTGCTGGTCCCCACGTGGTCCCTGCAGTGCTCCTGGTCCCCACATGGTCCCTGCAGTGCTGCTGGTCAAACACACACACACCTCACACAAACACACACCGCACACACACACACACCGCACACAAACACACACCGCACACAAACACACACCGCACACACACACTGAACCTTATTTGCCCCAGGATCATTAGTGTTCCATAGCATAAATCATAACCCATCATAAAGACATTTTATCACCACAGAGACATCATCATAGTCATATCATCATAGTCATATTATCACTATAGAGATACGGGGTTGTAGTCAGTTATCCCAATTTGCTTATGGTATATTTACTTTACTCTATTCTTCCATCTTAACTACACATGTAAATACCTCCATGATTTATTGTGGTGTGTCTGCAGTCTAGTGTATCTCATCCTCTACAGCTGCTTTTGTAACATTACTATAGAAGTTATGATAAATTAACACTGAACATTAACTAGATTATAACATTACTATATAAATATGATGAATAAACATTGAACATTAACTAGATTATATTACTATATAATTAATGATAAATAAACGCTGAATGTGAACTAGATAATATTACTATATATTACTATATCAATACAATTACTAAACAATAAACTTTAACTAGATTATAATAATATATTTTCAGTCCAAACCATCATTCGAAGCTGCTATTAACTGCAGCGCCCCTAAAGGGATTCCTCGCTGAGAAACGCTGGTCTAAACAGACGGGTGTCTCTCTTGTCTGAATTTATGAAAGTCCGCCATCTGGTGGTCATTCAAAGAAAACATAGAGTCAGATTGACAGAGTGAAACGAAACCTTCCCCGGATAATACAAATTAACCCCATTTTGTGTTAAGTTCCTATTTTATTTTAAAATACACGATAAACAATCTCCTAATAAATCCTTTGTCAAATTATTTGTCTTAAATTTAGTCTTAAATTAAATGATCAATTATTTACATTACCCTCACAGGGCTAATTAAGCACCTATAGGCCACCAGGCCTACTGTGATCAAATCTGACCACGTTGTTTGACACAATGATTGTTTCAGAGTGGAATTCTGTCTTAATGACATGTTAGACAGATTTCAAACTAATTTCTGCTCTTTAGGTTCAATTAAGAGAACATAAATGGAGAGTTTTGATTTTTAAAACATTGCCTTTGATTAATTAAAAAAAAAATTGACTTGGTGAAATCCTTCAGCAGATTTAATACAATATCATCATTTAAGAACAGTAAAGTGAAATGTTTTCCCTCATGCAGTGTGTAACATATCCCTTCAGACTTGTACTGAAACACGTTTAACACAGCGTTTAACATAGCGTTTAACACAGCGTTTAACACGTTTAATACACGTTTAACACAGCGCTTAATACACGTTTAACACAGTGTTTAACACGTTTAATACACATTTAACACAGCGCTTAACACATGTTTAACACACGTTTAACATAGCGTTTAACACGTTTAATACACGTTTAACACTGCGTTTAACACAGCGTTTAACACAGCGCTTAACACACGTTTAACACAGCAGAACATTTTACATGCTAGACTGTTAAAGGTGGAGTCAGTAATTATAAGTGAACACTAATACACTTATTGTCAATATTAGCAAAAATCCCCTCATGGTACGATGGCTTTGGCTCTGTAAATGGGAACATTAACAAATTGGCGCAGACCGCACCACACAACACTATACCAGCCTTGGCGATACATGTGGGGGGCGGAGCTTCTGAAGGAGCACCCTATGGCATTGAAGGGGGCGGGGCTTCTGAGGAAGCACCATATGGCATTGAAGGTGGCGGGGCTTCTGAGGGAGCACCCTATGCAATGACGGGGGCGGGGCTTCTGAGGGAGCACCATATACATTGAAGGGGATGGAGCTTCTCGAGGGAGCACCCTATGGCATTGAAGAGGACGGGGCTTCTGAAGGAGCACCTATGGCATTGAAGGAGGCGGGGCTTCTGAGGTAGCATCCTATGGCATTGAAGGAAAATGTGTTTTTGTTTTGATCAACAAGATTTCTTCAGGATTGCTGCCCCCACCTTTAACTGGAGCACTTATACAGACAAGTTGACATTTAAGACATTAGACATAAAATGACCAGGATGGCACATGCGTTCCCATGGCGATACATGTCAATACTGTACTGCAGGGTTCCCATGGTGATACATGTCAATACTGTACTGCAGGGTTCCCATGGCGATACATGTCAACACTGTACTGCAGCATTTCGATGGCGATACATGTCAACACTGTACCGCAGGGTTCCCATGGCGTTACATGTCAACACTGTCCTTTATCAGGAAAAAACGACTTCCAGGTTACCTTTAGAGTAAAGCTGCAGCTCCTCAGGTGGTGGCAGACGTTATTGTTCCTACGTCCTGCTGGGGTCTGGCTGACGCATTAATAGTCTAAAGCAGTCGTCACATTTAATCAATCAGACACAGGAAGGCTTGTTTCAAATCACACCCAGCAATGTTGTTTGTTTAGGGTGGCGGATGAGCTGTAGTGCTGACTCAACACGTATACTCTCCACTCCACGTATATATCATATACAGTATATATAATATCATCATGCATACAGTCCGCAGGGTCTGTGTGCATACCGCCAACATTTGAGGTAGAAAAGAAGGGATTTTTTATTTTGAAATCCAGGAATGATGGTTGTAGGAGTCAGGAAGACTTGGAAAGGTGAAGGCCTGCCATCATATGTGAAAGTGTTAGAGCCATGCGATGCTGCTGCTGCACGGATGGGGAATATAGCGCAGTGTTGCATAGCATAGCACATATCTGTATGTTAGCATAGCGTAGCATAGCACATATCTGTATGCTAGCATAGCATAGCACATATCTGTATGCTAGCATAGCATAGCACATATCTGTATGTTAGCATAGCGTACCATAGCACATATCTGTATGCTAGCATAGCACATATCTGTATTTTAGCATAGCGTAGCATAGCACATATCTGTATGTTAGCATAGCATAGCACATATCTGTATGCTAGCATAGCATAGTGTAGCACATATCTGTATGATAGCATAGCGTAGCATGGTGTAGCACATATCTGTATGCTAGCATAGCATAGCATAGCACATATCTGTATGCTAGCATAGCATAGTGTAGCAAAGCATATCATAGATTATCATAGCATAGCACGAAGGATCAAAATGGTGAAAAGGTGATATAGAGAATATCTGTTTTGTAGCATAACGTAGCATGAAGAATATTATTTACTCTGTGTAAATGATGTCTGACTGGCCCTGGAATTGCCGCTCAACAGTCGTGAGCAGATGGCTGCCCTTAATGCCCTATTATAGCTACATGTATAAATATTATATCTTCTGGTTAGAAGCTGAGCTGTAGCAAAAACCTTTCCCAGCATGCATTGTGGTGGACTCCCCGCCCAAAGGTCAAATTAAGTCAGAATACCCATTAGTGTCTGTGTCTGTTTCCACGGTTACTGCAGCTGTGTTCAGGAGGTGGAGCCAGACTCCACCTGTGGGAGGTCTGTTTTGACGCTTAGCTCCACCCCTCTGTCTGCTCCTGTCTGAAGTAGAAGCCCGACGCACTGCGCCGTGCGCTGCAGCCCTGCCCCTCCGACGTTAGCCCCTCCCCCGCTGTCAGCCGCCCCCCTGATGAAGGACCCCGCCCTTCCGGTCCGTCTGCTCCTCCAGTCCCTGCCCCTCCTGTGCTCCTGTCGGCGCGGGACGCGTCGGCCGCGCTGCAGCGCTAGCGCGGCCAGGTCCGAGTGCGACGACGTGCTGTCAATCATCCTGCGGCCCAGCGCCAGCGGGCGCACGGGCAGCGCCAGCCGCAGCCGCTTCCAGAAGCGAGAGGCGCGTGGCTCCGAGCAGGCCCCACGCCACACTGCCGCGCCGCTTCCCGCCGCCCGCCGTGCTCGCAGAACCTCTGCCGCTGCGGCGGGAGTTGCGCCCGGTGGGCGGTACGCAACGGCGGCGAGGTTCGCGGGCCGGCCGCCAGCAGCGCGGCTGCTCAGGTGGAGCGCCAGGCGGCACTCCAGCAGGCTGAAGCTCTTCTCCGCCGCGTAGTCCGCGCTGAGCACCAGCAGGAGCACGCGGCAGCGCTGCATGGCGCGCAGCACCAGGTCTGCCGGGTCTGGAGACACACGGGAACGCGCAGGCTCATTATAGACACCATGCACCATGTTCCTGATGCTAACGGTGACAGTAGCATCAAGCTAACGTTATTGTGTGTGTGCCTGCACCGCTGCATTCATGCCACTAGGCGTCAGTATAGAATTTTCTGGGATAAAACTGTGTGCGTGTGTGTGAGTGAGTTAGTGTGAGGAGGGCGATATGAAATTATGACATGAAATGATTATTATGAACGATTATTTGTACATTAATGTCAAATAAACGACAGACACCACTGCTGTTGCGGTTAATTCTTGTATCAGAAAAATATGTAACTGATACACATGTATTCAAAAACTACCCTATAGGCCTTTAGGGTTCCATTAGGCTACATTTTGTCACAAGGTCTCTGTGGAATGATGTATTATCTGCCGGGAAGGGGCTTTTAAATATCATGTTCCTAATTTCTCCAAACAAACAAATGAGGCAGTAGGGAAAAAGAAAAGGAAATGAAATAGAAAAAATATATTTTATTTTTGTAAACAAGGACAAAAAAAATACAATCAATACACATATCTAAATCTGTAAGGAATAAACCTTCAAAACGTCTTGAAACGTTTAACGGCAAACCATGTAAAATAGGCCTATGTTCAGTGTAAAAAAAATAAAGAAAATGTGTTTATTTAAATTAAATATTTAGACTCTACATATGAGCCTGTGGTTGTGACATTCATCCTGTTAGCATGATGGTGTTCATCATGCTAACAGGATGCTGACTCATTCATTCATATATGTGTTGTTGGATAAATGGGTCTGCTAAATACTGTAAATGTTAATATCCATACAAACACTGTCTCTGAGTGAATCCTATAATACGCAGGGTGAACGTAAGTAACTATGTATCTGACGTTGTGATGAAAACAACTGATGATGTAACGTCCACCCGTCAGTCAGTCGTCAGACCAGTCTGGTCCCTCCTGCTCTCCATGAGGAGGCCTGTCTGAGAGGAGGTGCTGTTCTGTGTTAGCAGCTTCCTGGCCCCCCCTGCCTGCCCCCCACTGGCCGGGGGCGGGGGGGGCAGGGCCAGCCTGAGCCTTTTCCAGAAGCTGGAGCTCAGCGGCTGGGAGCGCTCCCCCTGCCAGCGCACCAGCGTCAGAGCCAGCCGCGCCCGCCGCAGCTCCTTCACCGCCCCCGCCCCGCCCCGGTACTGCAGCAGGATGACCCGGAGGCCTGCTCCCATAGCCATGCCCTGCAGGCCTGCCTGCAGCTCCAGCAGCGCCTGGGAGCCCCGCTGGCCGTAGTTTGGGCCCAGAACCACCAGCAGCCGCCGGCTGCGGCCCACAAAGGACAGGGTCTCGTCAGTGATGGCTGTGGAGGGGGGGGGGGGGGGGCAGGGAAGGGGGGGGGGGGGGGGGGGGGTCATGGACATGGGGCTATGGCATGTGTGTGTGTGTGTGTGTGTGTGACTCTACAGTAAACATGTTAGCAGGGTCCATGTGCTAATATCAGCCAGTTAGCTATTAGCTACAGTGCTGTCATTAGCAGCTAGCCCTGTGTGCTGCTGAATTACATTTATTATACTATATATTACTGTTGTGACTGCACAGTAAACTAGCACTAGCCACAGTGAGCTAGCCACAGTAAACTAGCACTAGCCACAGTGAGCTAGCCACAGAAAGATAGCACTAGCCACAGTGAGCTAGCCACAGTAAGATAGCACTAGCCACGGTAAGCTTGTACTAACCACAGTGAGCTAGCCACAGTAAACTAGCACTAGCCACAGTGAGCTAGCCTCAGTAAGATAGCACTAGCCACAGTGAGCTAGCCACAGTAAACTAGCACTAGCCACTGTAAGCTTGTACTAACCACAGTGAGCTATCCACAGTAAACTAGCACTAGCCACAGTGAGCTAGCCACAGTAAGATAGCACTAGCAGCACCATATGGGTACTCACTGCCTCCCGGCAGACTGTCACGGTCGAAGATGCAGACGGAGTAACCCAGCTCGTTCTCCAGGACCCTCCGCAGGGTGCCGATGACAAAGTGCTCCTCCTCGCCGTTCCTGGCATACGAGATGTACACATCGTAGTCCTTGACATCTACACACACACGTGTACACGCACACATACACACACAAGTACACGTACACACGCGTACACACACACACGTGTACGCACACATACAGGCAGGCAGGCAGACGTTAGTGCCCCGTGTGGCCAGTGTCAGCACAACACTGTGTTTCTACGTGAAGAGAAGGAGCATGTTCAAGCTCGGCGGGTGTTCTGGTTGCGTGTGTACCTGCGTGGCGTTCGTCCGTCCCAAACCAGGAGCGGTACAGCAGCAGCACCTCCAGCCAGAACACGTGGTAGACCACGAACATCCCCATCATCAGCAGCAGGGTCACGCCCAGGCCCCATCCCAGCTCCACCGACGGCAGCGACGCTGCTTACACAGGGCAGGTGTTACCATAGCTACCACGCTGTGTGCCAGGGTGTGGCGGTGTTGCCATGGTGAGGCCCTCACCCTCCTCCTGCAGGTGCACTGAGCGCGTGGCGTTGCCCCGCTGGTTGCTGACGTGGCAGGCGTAGCGGCGGCTCACGTCCGGCCCCTGGACCTCCTGGATCAGCAGGACGGTCTCCTCAACGCGGTGGCCAAAGTCCACCCTCACCTGGCTGGGCACACACACACACACACACATACACACACACTGTACATACTGTACATGCGCTGTGTGTGTGTGTGTGCCCTGCTAAAAGATCCAGCATTGCTGGTCACCAGCATAAGGTGGGTTCTGCATGCTGGACACATGAGACTATGTTGCTTCACCAGCTAGACCAAAACTACCCCAGCGCTAACCAGTATGAACCAGTATGAACCAGCCTGGACCAGCACTACACCAGCGCTAACCAGTATGATCCAGCCTGGACCAGCAGAAACCAGCATGGAATTCATGCTGGTTAGTGCTGGATTTTTTATTGTAATGCCAGATGGCTGTAGTAATACACTTAAGTAATGAGCTAGTGAGCTAGCATGCTAGTTTAGTAGTGAGCTAGTGTGCTAGTGAGTTAGCATGCTAGTGTAGTAGTAAGCTAGCTAGTGCGCTAGTGTAGTAGAGAGCTAGTGTAGTAGTGAGCTAGTGTGCTAGGGTAGTAGTGAGCTAGCTAGTGCGCTAGTGTAGTAGTGTGCTAGTGTAGTAGTGAGCTAGTTTGATAGTATAGTAGTGAGCTAGCGTGCTAGTGAGCTAGCATGCTAGTTTAGTAGTGCGCTAGTGTGAAAGAGTGCTAGTGTGCTAGCTAGTGTGCTAGCATGCTAGTGTAGTGAGCTAGCGTGCTAATGTAGTCGTGAGCTAGCTTACGGGCTAGTGTGCTAGCTAATGTGCAAGTGTCCTAGTGAGCTAGCATGCTAGTGTACCAGTGAGCTAGTGCACTAGCTGGAGTTCAAGTGTCTTAGTGAGGTACCGGTTGGTTATGGAGAAGCGCTGATCGGCCAGCTGCTCCACGGTGCGTTCGTCCACGGTCCACCAGATGGCCCAGTCCCCCGGCAGGTACGGGAACAGGCCTAAGCACTCCAGCCGCACCTCCGCACCTGCACATTAGGGCGCATTACGTGTGTCTCCATCTAGTGGCCAAACATGGTAGGGCAGTCTCACAGAGCCAGCCTTTACATACGTAAACTCTGGCGTGGTATTTTCATTGACATGCATGTCGACCAGCTACGTTACTCAATGGGCCTTGAACTTGACGGCCACTCAATGTGAGGTACATGATAGACTCGCATTCACCAATTCACACAAACATTCACACACCGATGGTGACATCATCCATGCAAGGAGCCACCTGACCACCGGGGGTGCAGTTATGGTTAGGTGTCTGCTCAAGGACACCTTGACACTTAGCAGGGTTGGAGCGAGCGACCTCTTCATCACATGTCGCCCAGCTCTACCTACTGTGCCACAGGACTGTTTACGGGTTACTGCTTAAACAAATGTCCATCCATCTTCTCCCGCTTATCCGGAGTTGGGTCACGGGGGCTGAGAGGGGGGGTGAAAGGGCCTTGCCATAGTAACCCACCCTGTTTGACACTGTAGAGGTGGTCTTTAGGGGGGAGCCGGATGGTGGGGAACTTGGGCAGCACCGATGGATCTGTCAATCACACATTGGTCGTATGAGTAGAACATTACGACTATGGTATATTAACACCACTGGCAGTGCTCACGGGCAGCAGTAACGTTGCTATGGTAACAGTACTCACACACTGCAGTGACGTTGATCAGCCGGGTGTAGTTGAGGCTCCGCCCCCTACGCTGGTACTGCACCTGGCAGAAGTAGAGGCCCTGGTGGTGGGTATGCATGAGATGAATCACCATGGTAACGCCCACCAACTCTCTGAAATGGCTATCCCAGAATGGAGCCTTGACACATTTCTACAAGAAATTATATATAAGATTTAGTTATAATAGTTTATTGTTTCTATCTATCTATATATACACACACATATACACACACACATATACATATATACATATACATATATAT
>JAODOY010003666.1:0-11388 GCA_025399855.1 Forbesichthys papilliferus
TGACCCACCCTTCATGACCATAGGTGAGGGTAGGAACGAAAATTGCCCGGAAGATCAAGAGCTTTGCCTTCCGGCTCTTCAATCTCTCGCTCCATACTCCCCTCAATCGCGAATAAGACCCCGAGGTACTTGAACTTCTTCACTTGGGGTAAGGACTCATCCCCCACCCGGAGTAAGCACTCCATCGGATTCCTACTGCTGCTGCTGCTTATTAGTCAAATAAAGTTAATTTGTTGCTATACAACATGATCCCAACAAAAATGAAACATTTAGTATGAAACGAGAACAAATAGACATGAACATGAACTGCATAGGTGTCCCAAAGTTGACTCAACCGTTGAAGGTAAAAGAGACTTAAATGTCTAGTTGTAGTGTTTGTGTGTGTGGGGGGGGTAACCTTTATAGCCATTGGTAGTTTATTTTAGTCTAGCGTGATCACGCATGTGATAAAAGGAACTGGATAGACAATCTAAAGCTGTGATGTGTGATGCATCTTAAGGAGATCTGAGATGGCCAATGGAGTCAATCCATGTAACGCCGTAAAAACTAGTTCCAGCGCCTGAGAATCCACTTTAAATGTAACTGGTATTCATCCGTCAACAACACAGCCACACTGTTGACAAGCTGCAAGTGTGACAGCGATGACAATTACTAACATTACTAGTATATGAACGAGGTGTGTGTGTGTGTGTGTGTGTGTGTGTGTGCCCGCGCCCGCCCAAGCTGGCCCCAGACGATGCCTGGCGCTGCCCCCACTGTAAGCAGCTCCAGCAGGGCAGCATCAAGCTGAGCCTCTGGACGCTGCCTGATATCCTGATCCTACACCTGAAGCGCTTCAGACAGGTACGCACACGCGCACACACGCGCATGCACACACACACGCACGCACACGCACACATGCACGCACACACGCACGCACACATGCACGCACACGCGCACACGCACACACACACGCCAATTATCAGTCTTGTAAATCGGCCGATACTGATACCGATGTTATACTTTTTAGAAACAGCATATTAAATGTAAGATGTCCTGCCTATATGTGAACAGAACAGTCTGGCTAACAGATGTTTGTGCTCATAACCTTGTTTTGAGCAGGACGGCGAGCGGCGCATGAAACTGCAAAACATGGTGCGCTTCCCCTTGGTGGGCATGGACATGGCGCCCCACATGGTGAAGAGGAGTCAGAGCAGCTGGAGCCTGCCCTCACACTGGTCGCCATGGCGACGACCCTACGGCATGGGCCGCGACCCCGAAGACTACCTGTACGACCTGTACGCCGTGTGCAATCACCACGGCAACATGCAGGGGGGTCACTACACAGGTGTGTGTGTGTGTCTGGACAGGTGTGATCCTTCTCATAGCACCATGCGGAGCTGGGAGGCTGTGACAAATACTTGCTTAGTTGGTGCAGTTATTGGGGTTAACCACTAGGGGGCTCATGCATTAGAGTGAAACATCGGCATTGCCTGCTATTAAATAAACAGCAGTTAAACTTTATGGTTGCTTTTATGGCCATCAAAGATTACATAAAATATGCAAATGTTTACCTAAATCGCTGCCAAAAAATTGCTTCTTCTTCTAATGCGACGTGAATAAATTCCCAAATAAAGAGCCATGGAATAGATTAAGAGACTACTGCACATTGTTTAAAATGTTTTAATATAAATATACTTTAAGCGTTAAAAATAGAACATTTAAACAGAAAAAGTATATGAATATAAATCCAATGATACTAAAAAATAAAATTGTATGCACAAATCTGAGAAACCGCTGCAGTGGCCTCTTATTTATTTCTGCGGCTGTATATATAATTAGCGCTAACACTCACCAGTGATAGTCAGGTATGCGTGTCTTAATATCCTCAGTTAACTATTCCTTGCTGCGGCTCACACAGTATTGCTGACCTTCACTTTAACTATGCGGCTCACACAGTATCGTGGACCTTCACTTTAACTATTCGGCTCACACAGTATCGTGGACCTTCACTTTAACTATGCGGCTCACACAGTATCGTGGACCTTCCCTTTAACTATGCGGCTCACACAGTATCGTGGACCTTCACTTTAACTATGGCTCACACAGTATCGTGGACCTGCCCTCTGCTCTTCCAGCTCACTGTAAGAACTCCATCGACGGGCAGTGGTACTGCTTTGACGACAGCGACGTCCATGCCATATCTGACGACGACGTCTGCAAACAGACCGCCTACATCTTGTTCTACCAGAGACGGGCAACGATACCATCCTGGTCTGCTAACAGCTCTGTTGGGGGTATGGGAAACATTATTAAATAGTTTAAATATGTAATATGGTAGCACACAGCTATTGTCTACGTAGAGATATAGTGGAGTAGTTGCATTATCACACTCTCTCTCTCTCTCTCTCTCTCTCTTGTGTGCTGTGTGTGTTTGCGTTTGCGTGTGTATGTGTGAATGTGTGCGTGTGGCCCACAAAGCTTTTGGCTTGAGGTGCCGGTAACCTGGGACACTATAGCATGACATCTATTGGTAGAAAGTCATATAGACCACTTTAACAACCAATGTTATGTTAGCCAGTTATAAGCAAATTGGTTATTATAGGTTATTTATATACAGTATTATTTTAATAGTAATATTAGTATTGTTATCATGCTAGTATTAGTAATACAATTGTTTTATTAATAATGTTAATAATTGAAAGTGGTGTAAATAACACTAACTAACTGCTATATCTCGTGTGGCCTGCGGGGGTGCTGTGGTGTGGGTCCCACAGGTTCCACCAGCTCCTCGCTGTGCGAACACTGGATCAGCAGGCTGATGGGCAGCCGCCCGCCCAGCCAGGCGTCCTCGGGCTCCTCCAGACGCACCTCCCTCGCCTCGCTGTCCGAGTCGGCGGAGTTCACCGGGGAGCGCAGCGAAGACGATGGTGTGTGGGAGGAGCAGATGCCTGTCAATCATGTCTCAGTGGCAGGGCCAATATGGGGAATATCGGCGTGTGTCACTACACCCTAAAATGTGTTTTCTGAGCTGTAATCGAAGTAACAGGATTGCAATGCATTTTATGTGTTGATAACAGAACTTTAAATTAATATAGAAATAGTTTATTTATTTTCAAATGTTTGTTTTGTTAACGGACTAAAGGATAAGTACTTTTTTGATGGTCCCTTTAATCTGGATTGGCCTGGATTCTATCCTCGTGTGCACATTAACTTGAAGTCAGTGCAGTAAACCGTATGATATCGAAAAATATGTTACTATAGATCGCTTAAACGTAAAAACTATATTTTATTGGAAGAAAGTAAAGTTGCAAACACCTTTTGGCTCAATATGTATGTTAATGCTCATTATACATTACACATGATTACACATATACTTTATTTGACGGTGTTCCCCTGAAGAGGTGTGTACATCAGGGGTGTAATGTCATGGTATGGCCTGCGGGTGCGATACTGAGTCGGTTCTCTCTCTGTGCCCCGCCCCCCCCCCCCACTAAAGGCCTGTCGTCGCGGTCTGCGGTGCGCGGCATGCAGCGGCAGTCGTTCTCTTCCCGCTCGTCCATGGCCAGCCCGCTGGCGCTGAGCGAGAACGGCGGCGGCAAGCCCTCCTGGCCGCTCTCCGCCAAGCTGCAGCTGCGCTCCAACTCGCCCTCCCGCTTCTCCCTGGAGTCCCACTCATCCTCGCCCACGCTGGAGCGCATCGGGGAGGCGGCGGACGACCACCGAGGTACCGGCGGCGGGGGGACGACGACTACGTCTTCGGCGTTGGCAGCGGCGGCCACGGTGTCGCTGTTGTCCCCGGCGACCACGGTTCGGAGGCTGGCGGACGCGCAGGTCGTCGGCGGGAGCCCATCCCAGGTGGAGCAGAGGGGCGCCAAAATCAACAACATGGCCACCGCTGCCGCCAGGGAGCAGCCCGGCCCGGGACCCGCGGCGGCGGCCGGCGCCAAGGAGCCCAGGCAACGGGGCGGGGGCGGGGCCAGGGGCGGGGAACGCGCCTCGGCCAAGGGCAGCACGGAGTCCGAGAGGAGCCCCAAGAAGCGTCCCGCCTCCTCATCCACGTCCTCCGGCTCCCCGTCTCGCACCCCTCCGCCGACGACCGCCCCGGACCGCTCCCCCTCCCGGCCGCAGGCCAGCCCACGGGGGAGGGCCGACGGGACCGCCCCCAAGACCCCCTCCAGCACCACCGCCGGCCCGTCCAAGAAGGGCTCCCCTCAGCCGCAGCAGGATACACTGCACCCCCCCTCCTCCACTACCCAGCACCAGAGGAAGAGCGGCTCCAGCTCCCCGGGTACGCCAACGCAGCTGCAGCCTCCCCAGCGGAGAGCCTCTCCTCGGGGGGCCGGGGAGAGGAGCTCCGCGGGGGGCAGGACTAGAGCCGCGGAGCGCAGCAGCGGAGGCGGCCATGGGAGCAGCGCCCCCTGCAGGGCCGGAGGGGGAGGAGGGGGCTCGGCCCGGGCCCCGGAGAGCAGGGGCGGAGGCGGGGGGGGCCGGAGCTCAAGCAGCAGCTCCTCCATCGCCAGCATGCGGTCCTCCAGCGTGGGCGGGGCCTCGGGCGGGGGGGGCCCCCATCACCCCCCCCGAGGGGGCGGCGGGAGGGCGGAGGACAAGAGCCTGTCGTTCTTCAAGACGGCGCTGAGGCAGAAGGAGACGCGCCGGCCGGGCGGAGAGGCCAGGGGGGGTGTGGAGGACGCTGGGGGAGGAGGGGGAGGGGTGGCGAAGGAGGCAGCCGGAGGAGACGGGCCCCCGGGGAATGGAGGGGGAGGGGGGGCGAGGAGGAAGACAGCGGGCGGAGCGGCAACGGCAGCGTCACAGGACGCTCCGTTGACGAATCCGCCGGCGGCAACGACGACCAAGGACAAGGGGGAGTCCTCCTCCAGGACCAAGCGGTCGCAGACAGCCCCCGCCAAGACAAAGCCCGGGGGGGAGGCGTCCAGTGCGGCTCTGGCCAATGGGAAGGAACCACCAGCGGCGGTGGCAAAGAAGGAGCCGCCCGCCAAGAAGACGATGCCGTCCAGGAAGATCCCGATCAACTCAACGAGAGCGTCTCAGAAGCCCAAGTAGAGGGAGGGGGGGAAGGGGGGCGTGGTTTCTGCGACCGTGGTCTTTGGGGCGTGACATTGATGTTGTACAGTGCAGTTCCAAGTCTCCACCACCAGGGGGTCCAACAATTCACCAATCTGAGCAGACTCCTTGTCACCGGGAAAACCTCACAAAAAAAAAGCAACTGTAGCTTGCTGTTGGCCAGGGCATTCCAGCTGCCATATTGGACAGTCTCTGTCCCTTTTGTTATATACATACAGTTATATAGGAATGGCACTTTGTATGGATTGCATTGATTTTTAAAGAGTATTATATAGTATTGCTTAATCATATGGCCCGCACATGTATCAAAGTATTTACCTGGTTCTGTATGGTTCTTCGATGAAGGGGGAGATCAAAATGCAGGTGTGGCTATAGAATGCAAAGTGGTATGAAGACTTCTTTGAGATGTGTCATGTCAGCTTCCTCTACTGGCAGGTCCCAAATATCCAGAGGGAGCAAACCGGTAATCCACACAAATATTCCCAAATCATTCAAACCTATGTAAAGCTCTCTCAACACAATTGGGAGCATCTTGTTAAAGCTGGAGTAAGTAGAAGCAAAACAAATGACCCAATAATCCAACATGGCTGACAAATCTACTGCGTGTTTGTTCATGGACTCCATGTCCACAGAACACGATAGTCCACAGAACAGAGTATAAAGCAGAGGTTGAGGTGTCTAAACACTTAGGTTACGTTCGCTACGTTTAGTCGAGCTGAACGCACCTCCCTCTTTCTGCGGTAGAGATGCACGCCTTGATCACTTTATTATAATGCCTTCAGATCCCCAGATTTTGCTTAGAGGCGTTTCGAATCATAACGGCAACGGTGTTGTAATACTGGTTTCAACCACAGGGGAAATTCCAGACAGAAATTGAGGAGTTCACCTTTAAATGTTTGTCTCCCTCTTACGTTTTCATTCCTCAAAGGGATAGAGGGAGGACCGGTAGCTAGCTGGCTAGGGAGGTGCCTAGCTAGCTACCGACTGCTCTCTGTCATCAGACAGACCGTCAAACCACCTTCACATGGGAGGCGGCCATTTTGTGCGTCGTGAGAATCACCACCTTTATTACTGCTTTAACAAAGACATCAGTGCCTCGGATAACAACAGTTACATATTTATGACAAATCTAAACAGTATAACTCAAGGTGTTGGTACATTTATACTATTTTGATATTTATTCAACTTTGAAAATGCACATTATAAGTAAAACGCAATTAATCTTATACCTGCCTGCACATGCTGTTGACATAATGGAAGTTATCTTTACCCTTATATGCTCCTTAATGTTGTCATTGTGCAGAACCCTCTTAACCAAATTCATTTGCAGCCCAGGTCAATTTAGATGGACAGAAACACAGACGCACGTGTTGGAAGTGTGTGTGTGTATGTGTGCGCATGAGCGTGTGCGTGTGTGTGTGTGTGTGTGTGTGTGTGTGTGCGTGCGTGTACGTTGTAACAGATGTTTTCTATACCTGGTAGGCAACCAGAAGGCCACATGACATCGTTACTGAATGTCTACAAAGTCCACCGACCATGTTTTGATTGATATTTTATCTGATGTCATATTGGTTAGAAAATATTACATCACCCCCCCTCTGACACCCCTTTTCCCCACACACATTCACACATCTTACCAACAGCTGCTCCAGCCAATCACTGCAGGCACACGATGCCTTATGGGAGAACCTTATATTCAGACTGCCAGACAACTCTTAAACATTCCTCTCCGATGAACACAGGGTTTAATATACACTACGACACACACACATACACCACAGGAGATCCCACCGCGTAGCAGGTGTTTGGTCGAACACCACAAGGATTTTAGGGTGCGTTTGAATTGGTCCATCCTGTCTCTCCGTGTCTCACTGTCTATCCTCATCAGCTTACGCGTTACAGGCCAGAAACATGGTGAATGCACGGATATAGACTGAGCAAAGTGGTTGCCCTTTATGAATTGTATGACAGCAATTGTTGCATGAGAAATTGCTTATGCATGCACTTAACTATGCAAGTCGCCCTTGCTAATGCCCACACTGAGTATGTCCAAATGCTACTTTTGGACGTGTATATATTTCTAAGTGTATATTTTTCCAAATGCCAGCATCAGAGAGCATGTTTAGGCATTCTTTATCAATGCTTTGTTTGCACATTTCCTCAAAGTAATATACATTTTGTATGAATGCTGGTTATTGCTCATTCACCCTCTTAAAGTAAACCAACTCACTTGCCAATGAATGTTTTGGTATTGTATTTATTTGGTTCATGTTTGATTCCAAATAACTTTAAGAGACAGGCATCTCTATGATGATAAATGATGCCAGTGGCCCCCTGCCTCAAACACACACACACACACACACAGAGGTTGGTTATGAGTTTCTTAAATATATAGGCTTTTTAATTAACCCCATAAGGGAGAGATATATATGAAAATGTTTATCATAATCAAATCATAATCATAATAGAATGACAGAATTAACTAATAAGCAATCAACCTCAGGGATGTATAGGAATTATCCCTGTAACCACACCGCCTTGTATATCCTCAGGTAGATTATAGGCCTTGACGTTTCTAACGTCATAAGATACAGAAACTTAATACATTTAAAGATATTCCCAATAACATGGAAAACAAATGTCTGCGATGCTATTTATACGTACAATTATGATATGTTATTATATTATATTTCAGATAGCCAAAGGTGTAAAATACTGGAGTTAAAACAGTATCTATATATGCACACTAAAACAGACTGCTGACAGTCGGTGTGGATATCATACTGGCACAGTGAATATTTTGACCACTAACGACGTCAGATCTGTATGCAAATTATCTTACTTTCTAGAATGATTCAGAGGCTTTTCAGACTGATTCTCACGGCGACATTAAACTGAACCTCGAGAGATCAGGTTGGTCTCGCCAGGCTAGAATGTACAGTACCATCAAAACATAACTCCACAACCAACTTCAGTGCTAAGCTATAGAGGCTCAAGTGTGAAACGTGAAATGCAAAAGGATTGTATACAATTTCCCATGTGTGTTTACATTTCTGTGATGCTTATATGTAATTTTAAAGATTCCCTCTTGATATTTATGTGAGCTAAGCAAAGTTTGCGTCTCTTCAGCAACACAAGAATTACATCAAAACGTTATTTTTTTAAGTTCATACAGTTACGTGTTCTCTACACATGGTGGCGCTCAACATATGCCGTTAGAACTCATCAACATATTAATAATGAGTTTTTGGACCCCAACTTAAATGTGTCCTTTAAATTGAGCCAGGGTTTATTAAGACATATGGTTGTGTCAAATGTAATGCTATCCATGTGAGAGATGGCCGGTGTTATATTAAACTACTGCCTTACATTTATTTATTCTGATTCATTTTGGGTTTATATTAGTTCGGCCCAAGGCTATATGGACATTAAGAGTTAATCTGGTCTCTTCGTCCGTCCTTCTAATTTCGTATAACACAGTCGTCTATTCTGGGAATCGCGTTTTCCTCCTCCCACTTCGCACCTCTTGTGCAGTCATGGATAAATGATGAAATTCGCAAAGCTGTGTAGTGTCGTAACAGAACCGCAACGCGCAGTTCACCATCAATGGAACATAAAGGTTGTGTACTTAACACTTGATGACGGCGCCGCACCAACATGCGCACCTGTTTTTCAGAGTGCAAACTGGGTTTTAAAAAAGCAGGTGTGAGGGTGATTAAACCCTCCATAATATGCAACCTGTCAGAAGATATTTTCGTGCAGCGGCCAATTTACTCTGACGCTATAAGATCAATATGCATTTGCCAGTTGTATCGGTTCCAGGAGTGATATAGCCGCGCCACCCAGGAAAATCCACCAACTTTTATCAGGGTTTTTTAACACGTAAACAATAACATGTATATGTCTGGTCTTTGGAGCTTTTAGAAGGCCTTATGCTTTGCATCAGTCCCATGGGCGTCAGACAATTCCAGAGTATTGATCACTTGTCTCTCGGGTGAGAGCCCGAGGGTGAAAGAGATTTTGTGATACACTCTCTGGATATTGGACCTCATCGTCTGATAGGAGGCGAAGATGGAATGCAGGTTTCAGATATGTTAACTAATCTCTTTCTCTCTCTCTCTCTCTCTCTCTCTCTCTCTCTCTCTCTCTCTCTCTCTCTCTCTCTCTCTCTCACACACACACACAAAAAACGTTCCCTATGCATCGTGCATTTTACATTATCTCGACGTTTTAAAGGTTGTGTGTTTATTAAGTATTTTGCTCAATGGCATTTTAATGGTTTTGATAGCTCTCAGATTTTACTCTAGGGTTAGGGTTAGGGTTAGCCCTAACCCTAACCCTAACCCTGAAATATCTGTACAAGATGCAGTAAACGAACAAAGGCAGTAAAAAATTAGGCTATATGATAAGATAAAAAAGGAAACTTAAACAAATGCGATCAACATGCTTAATGGTATAATGTATGTTACGACACAATCCGTTTCAAACCAAAGAGTTACAGCGGGCCTGCAAATGTACCAGTCAAGCTTTGAAACAAGACTAGAGAACCTCGAATAGAAACACTTGATGAATTAGTCATTTCTCTATTATCTCAACAGCAGCCAAACTGATAATTATGCATATGAAATATTTGAGGTAGCGTTAACTCTCCCATTCCTCTAACACAACACTAGCCACAGAACAAGTGATTACATAAAACGTGCGAATCCTTCCTGCTGTGCTCTATGGAGACTCTTCTTCTCTGCAGACATGTTGTTTCTTAACAGTTGTGTTCCTGCGCCTTGATCTCCAGACTAACAGAGAAGCAGTTATCTCTATACCTAAGCCCCGTGCGTGTCTTCGCGTTCACGCTAATGACTTCCAACAAGCTGTGAGAGAAAATCCTCACTTAACAAAGATCTTTATTCATTCTGTCTTGTTTTCCTGCTTCTTTACTTCACCGATCCCTCCCTTTCCATTTAGATCAATCCCACATTTTTACATAGATTTACGGTGCTAATTGACACGTGCGTGCGCGTGTGTGTTCTTGCAGCAACAAAGTGAATAATTCCCTGAGTTCTACCCATACAAATATGCACAACGTTAATCACTTTTTAATGGAGACAATGCATATAAGCAAAATAAATAATAATACTGGTGGCTCGATCGTGTGTGTACAGGCTATTCAGCGAGTCTCGCAGGCCTACATAATGATGCGATGCGGTCGGTGTTATGCGGCGACAGCGGCGGCAGCGGCAGTTATGTAACCGCCGGAGCAGTGGGCTGGCGTTCGAGAACAGCCTCTCAACACCCGGGTATGTGTTGTGTGTTTTCAGCACCGCGGACAGCTCCACTGGCTGTACGCCTAGCCAGGCGGAGCGACACCCTGGAAGTGGTGCGATATTGGCAGGTCCATCCATTAAAAACGAGTTTCCAACAATGTGCAATCATTTGTGATAGGCTAAACGTCGGACGATTAAAGCTGCATATAATTACACTTTTATGTTGGAAACTACGGTACTGTTGTTATAGGCACATATAGTGTTAGATGTATTGGAAAATAAAATCTGTAATACGGGATAACTGTTCCCACTGTCTCTTCACCTAACACTTCAACGTGGTGAGCGTTCTCCTTATCAACCAATTAACAGTGGAAACTCCAATCAATGCAATTAATTAAGGGACATTAACATGGGCTTACCATTAAGGGCTCCCATTAACCTTTAATATAATTGGATACAACAGTCTAAGCTAAATGTTTTTCACGTTTTAACTGAAATTGACTTGACGCACGCGTCACAATTGTAATAGGATGCTAATAGATGTAAAAGAGCCATGTTAAACTTGCTCAATAGCGGTATTAATGCTAGCGTTGGATAGCTATGCTCAAGATCAAGTGGGTTTAATTCACATTTTCACATTAGACTAATTTGAAATATGAAGTAGGCACTAGGGCCTTAAGACGGGAGTCATGGAGGCTGTACTGGAACAGTAGGTGTTGAAGCCTTGCTCCCACTCGTCCCACGCCGTGGGCTGCGCGCCGCAGACGTGACTGACTTGATGGGCTGATTATTTATCATTCAGCCAGGTGGTTGACAGGCCGACAGCCACGTTCCCGCAGACTGCTGCATCAGCCGAATGCGCGACACCGCGGCGCTCGCTCGCTGGCTTGCTCGGACATTACAGGAATAATGATGCAACGGCGTCAATCAAAAATGAAAAATGGCGTCGCTTGTCCATATGGCAGCGAGCTGTAAAATGTGGCTTTTAAATGCCGTTCTTGGTGGTTGGTTGAGGGGGGGGGGGGGGGGGGGGGGGGGGGGGGGGGGGGGGGGGGGGGGGGGG
>JAODOY010003667.1:0-11388 GCA_025399855.1 Forbesichthys papilliferus
ATATACAGTATATGAATATAGGATAAAAGTGTACGCACTTACCATGCACTTGTATTGCGGATGTATTCTTTCCAGCCCATGCCTGGCCCATTAGGGACAATAGCATCATCAAAATCCAACCACCATGAGTCACGTCGATTAAGCAGTTGGACCTTGTCTTTAAAAGTATATATCCACTCCCTTTCTGTCATTGTTGATTTTTAGAGATTTTACCGATCACAAAATAAACCGTAGCCTACTATGTACAAGTGGCAACTGCTGTCCCCAGAATGTTTTGAAGAAAATGAAACCTAGGTTACTTTATAGGTTGATATAGTTTCAAGTTAGTTTAAGTTTCATTTATGTTTAAGTGTCTTAAGTTTAATTTAAGATGAGAGTGATGAGTGCACAGACAAACCCTGCATTGTTTTAATTATTAATAAATCGGAATTGTTACTTCACTTACTGGGGTATAATGGGTATAACAATCGTATATATTTCTATTATTATTAAGTGTGACAGTGACCACATTCTTTTTCCCATGAAGTGAATCCTATGAGTGAATCACGTGACTAGAGACCGGCACATATGTCATACAGGACACTGCACACTAGATAGCAGTAAATCGTGATAATATGAATTCGCTGTCTTGCATGCTTCTGCTATGTTCTACCTCCATGTGTTTTATATAGTTCTATGACTAGCCCTTTTTTATTTTATCATTACAGGATATTTTCCAGCAAATGTTGAACTGGATGCCAATTTCCAATAGTTGCTGTGGAGATAATTGCTGAGTGACCAAAGTTAAATAATCAGTTTAGTTTTGTTTCTTCTGGTGATTCTGTTATGAATGCACTGATCTAACAAAAACAATTGCCCACCCAAAAACTATAACATCTATCTCTAATATCTAGCTGAGCTAACTCAGTGGAAGTACTAACCATGGGAAATGGTAAGGGCTAATATTGCATACATTTCTTTTGGTGTTTTCAATTGTGATGATCGTTTGAGCTGTAAGTCATAAATCAATTTTCTTTCACCGAAGACTCTTATTTTGAAACAGGAAACAGAAAATATATATAGGCATAGTAACGATGCAAACCAACAACAACAATCAACGCAGTTAATGATACAGACACATACTCATCTGAAGTACGTTCTTCTTTCACTATGGATGGTTTAGATATGGTGGGGAATGCCTATTTGATACGACCAAATTATCAGCACAAGTGAGTTCATTAAGTAACGCTACTGTAGCCTAGATTACTTATTCCCTGAAGCTAATGTACAGACTATACTACTACGGTACTACGGTACTGTACAGTTATGTACAGTACGGTACCGGCTCGGTACATCGCAATAATAGCATGATTTCTTCTTTTTCTGCTAACTTACACTTTGAGAGAGTAGAGTTCTGGCTATTCTGTTAAGAATCCATATGTTGCACTTGTACTGTTACACATTCTAGCGTGCACAGTACGGTGGGTGAAATAGTAAACAACAATGTGTCCAACTACAGGTTTAAGCCAGTGGTTGTGAAGGAATGCATTCGTGAAATCCTAAAGGAAAAACTGTCTGAGCTACAGTATGACCCAGAGGAAGTCCCTGGACTGTCTCTTTCTCTGGCAGAGAGTATTAAGAACAAACTGAAAGGTGAACTTTGCATTTCTGCATTGATATTGACATAGTCTACTACTGCATTCTATTTTTTTCTTGTTTTTGTAAGCATGTGCAAACTGGCCCTAATACACCAACAGCCATCATATGATCATCTGAGCTAATATGGCTCATCCCATACTGTACAGCCTCTCAAACTTGCATTTCTTCAGGCCTTGATGTGATAATCCACAGCTGTAATACCTGCACAAAACTGTACAGTAAAGGTAAATGTGCTTTTTATTGTCACATACATGTAGCCAAATTGATCCTCTGCATCCCTCAAGGCAGCAGTGAGCAGCTGCTGTGCAGTACCCAGGGACCAACTCCAGTTGAGGCCAGTGTCACTGTCACATGGCACTGACTGGAGAGTGAATCTAACATGTTTTCCAGTAAGCATTAAATGTAACGCTACATTAGCTCTCATCCTCCACAGATATGGGGTTTGACCGATATAAACTTGTGGTGCAAGTGGTGATTGGAGAACAACGAGGAGAGGGAGTCAAGTGAGTGTTTGCATGACATTCACAGTGGTAAAATGCAATAGCATGTTAAAGGAACACTGTACAGTACAGGGATGGGCAGTATTTATGGTTGAAATACAAAATAGTATTTTGTAATTTGTATTTGATAGAGTTGTTGAACATGGCTTAATATTTTGTATCAAAATACGTCAGTGTTTAGTATTGTGTAGTTAAAAAATACTATAAAATACTTTCTGTGAGATGATTACTTGGTGCAGCCTCTGATTGGTAGCCTAGTGTAACCAGACCCAAACTCACAGTGAACAGGGAGGGTCTGGACTCCATTAAGAAATGTTTGAAGTTGCTGCCTCCTACTGGATCTAGACATCTGGTTAATTTTGAAACTATTTGACAGCCTTTAACTAATACCAAACAAGGAATATATAATATTCAAAACCACTCTGTTCTACTGTTAATTAATATCCTATAATAATTCCACTGCTATTTGATGTAATTGCTTTAACGGTACATTCATGTTCTCTCTCCCTCTATTGCACCAGGATGGCTTCAAGGTGTTTCTGGGATGCAGACACAGACAGCTTTGCTGAAGACGTGTTCATGAATGTAAGCTATATACAGTGCACGCTGCTATATGTCTAAAATGCTTATGGATCTCTCTGATTGTGAGTCTGGAAACTGGTCTAATTCACTGCTTTCTCTCTGTAGGACAGCTTGTTTTGTGTCGCAGCTGCTTTTGGATGCTACTACTACTGAGGATAATAATTCTGAGAATATAAATACTGTACATAGGCTACACTTGATCAGTCTCTCACTTGTTTCAATGTATTTTGTGATAACACAGTTCTATTGTAATGCATGTGTAAGATGATCATTAACATTGACATTTCAATTTCATTACATATATTTTTTATATCAACAACAGTATAAAACTGTCTGTCAGCACTGGCCTTTGACGATTTTATTACAGTATATGCCATTTCCAACCCTTAATATACAGAATTGGAATTAGGCTATACTGGTGTTCATCAAAGTTCAGTCCAATTATTACATTTACAGCTAAATAAAAACAAATGTATTGTAGGGTTCTACAAAATAATTTGCACCTGGTCAGTTTGTATGACTTAAATTATTATTGCTTCTGAAGCATATACTAATACTAAATGTACTTTAGACACTTGTCACTGACTTTACACAGCTTTTACAGCAGAGGTCAGTATATGCCTTTGATTCTAAACATCCACATCTGACAGGCATACAGCACAATGTATATATATAGTATATATATAATATATAGTTCAGGACCTTACTCCGTGATCCATGATTTTTTATTTGACTTTAAAAAAGGCCTTATCAAAACGAAAAGTTTTAAGTCTAGATTTAAAGGGACTTAATATAGGGACATCCTGCATGGTCCTTGTTCATGAGGTTAAACGTCAAACGTCAGTACTATGTATTATATGGACATGCATATTTATTTTTGAACACATTTCAAAATGTTCACTGTTAAATAAAATTGATTTTGGAAGAACATACAGTATTAGCAATAATTATCTACTAATGATAGTGTACCCTTTAGAAGGGATTTGAAGAACATTGTTCATTTGTAAGCATCATATTGATGTTAAATGCCAGAAATGGATTTTAAATTAAATCAGGTAGCTCTTAAAGGCAGGATTGAAATTTCCATTGATCTAATTTTTCCTAGAAATATGGAGGCAACATCCTCTGGTGGGGAAGGGAAATTATCTGAAAGCACACTAAGATACTTATTTGTCACAGACCTGTAGATGTCACATGGCCAAGTATATCTATTTATATTTATTTAACATTTTGGATCATTCACATCATGGTAAATGGACTGCATTTATATAGCGCTTTTACCCAAACGCTTTATAGTATTTTGCCTCACATTCACCCATTCACACACACATTCATACACAGATGGTGATTGCTGCCATGCAAGGTGTGACCAACCACCAGGAGCAGTTGGGGGGTAGAGGGTTAGGCACCTTGCTCAAGGATGCTTACAGGTAGGTCAACACCAGGGTTCAAACCCAGAACCTGGGAGCCCAACACCCAGACCACTCAACCATCCTGTCCCCATAGCAACATCAAGCTGGTCACACTGATATCTGTAAGGATATCAGGTAAATAGACATAATTGTGTTACTATTTGTAGTAACTACATTGTATTCCAATCAAGTCAGTTTGTCAATACTGGGCTCAACACAGTACCAAAAGATCATTCTATGGAAACCTGAATCAAATTTGTTGGCCATTGTTAGCCTGGCTTTGCCCGCCTATTGCTCAGCAAAATCTTCACTGAGATTATAGTCTAAAAACCCTGTTCACATGAATGTTTTCACAGCCACCCTGCTGGCGGCCCAATCAGCATGGACAAAAGTAGAACCAATGCAGGGACAGGCACTTCATTCTGTGTTCATGTGGAGTGAGCAAACTAATTTCAAGACTATTTAACGGTTACAAATAAATATTTGATATGCCTTGAACATTAGCCTACAACTTTACACTCATCGTGAGTTAAATAGTTTTACTGGTTTTGCTAGAACGTCCTAGCCTGGCCCCATCCAACTAATGCTTTCAGCTCAATGTATTTTGGAGGTTAGTCTGGAAACCGTTTTCGCATCAGCGTTTGCAGTCACCCTGCTGGCGGCCCAATCATCACGGCTTTGTCTGATGACGTGATGTCAAGCAAGTTTCTAAATGGTGGTAGAGCCAGATGAAGCAATCAAAACAGTTGTAGCCAATTGGTTCAGAAGCGTATCCAGACCATATTCACAAAGTGAATTTTGGGTCTGGTTACACCAGGCTAGGGGCCCCTGTAGCCATTCACGTATTCTGAATGATTTGATCAAAGATTAGAAAGAAATTATTGCTATTGATTTATATAAGTTGGTGAAGCCTCTTTTCCTTACTTTTGTTAGAATATCAGCAATATTCTTAATATTTCCACTTCCACCTCACAGCACAAACAAGCGCAAATAATCTGCAGTTTCTGTAGGAGTTTGATGTGCCCTTGTGGATGTATACTGAATTTAACACCTGCTGAAGAGCTTTAATTTAGTCTTCCAGATGGGTCTCGCTGAGCTGTGTGCCTGCATGCGTGCACAAACCAATGATGAACTATATCAGAAGTTGTGGCCCTGCATTTACAAGGCCTCATTTATGCTCCCGCTGGGGAAACAGCAGAGTGGTGCATTTTGATAAGATTCAGTGAAATCCATTCATGTGGTATTATCCAGTATAAAGAATGTGAACATGCTTTAAACTGATTGCTGTATTTATGCATTACAGTATTTTGCATCACATTCACCTATAGAAATGTGTGTAGTGACTTAAGTCCTGATAAATATTGTAGTTTTCAACTACAGTATACATGTGACCAGAAATATGATTGGAAATGCTATAATTGGCTTGTATTCAACATGTTTTCTTTATGCATTTATGTTTGGATGATTTCAAAATACTATTCCACAAGCTTTATGCAAGCAGTCAAGTTGTGTATCTAGCTTCGTAAAAATTGCATTTGCAGAGCAGCAGGTGCCGAATTTAACATTGTACTGTATGGATAGCTACTAAAAATGATGGACAACAACACACGTCTTTCATTCTGCTATCACTGTTTTATTTGATGTTACAAATTGTTCCATAAAAAAAAAATGTACGTATATCTGCATTCTTGTTAGAGAGAGGTATACAATTACCATGTATGCAGACTACACACTGCTCAAGACCATATATTGTACCTCCATTCAATGCCTGACCCAAGTCATTTGTCATTTGTAACTTTCTCAAGTTACACAATTAATTCAGCTACTGTGACAGCCTTTTCCTTTTCTATGGTCACCTTCGGGTTTTGTCTATAACAAACATAGTCAAGTCAGACTGTATCCCTTATTTTCTGGATACTATAAAAGCAGATGTGGAAACCTCCAAATGGCTGGGTCTGATGGGGGCCTGGATGTGCCAAATATAAGATTACAGTATATCTGTTGACTGAAAACCTCCAGGTGATGACGTACTGGCTCAAATCTAACCCTGCCTCAATCTGGCTTGATATTGAATCCTCTCAGTCTAAATTCCCTTTGTGGAACATATCGTTTGAACACAAGACATGTCTCAAAATTATTTGTAAATGCAAGTACCATGATCCTAATCCAAATAGTTTGTCATTCATAAAAATATTTTACTTTGTGTGTGCATTTATCATGAAATATAAGTGTTAAATCTGCATGTGAAGTGTTGAATCTGTATTTTTGAATCGCCCACACATTCATTCTTTTGATGATGTAATTTTGAGACAACCACACTGTTTTGTGACACAAATATCTCCATATCCACGTGGCTCTTCGGCAATGACATTCAGTAGGAGGCAGTTTTGATCAATCAGCAAGTACAGTAAAACTGATGTTACCTGTGTGGTATAAGATAATAACTTGTTTCCAATAACGTGCAAGATTGCAAATTGTCACTTCATTACGACATTTACAATAAGGAGACATTTGTGTGTGGATCACAAAACAGCATGAAATTGTTTCAAAATGTTGTTGAAAGAAGAATGCATGTATCAGGCACAAATGCAGATTCAACACTTAAGATTTACAACTTATATTTCATGATAAATGCACCATTAGTGTCTAAAAAGCACATCAGTGTACTTTATAGAACCAATGCATCCCTCTCAGTCTACTAAACCAGTCTGGGAGAGAGACCTGGGCATCGCTATTGATTATTGTGACTGGCAGGTAATCTGGAGCTATGCTATGTGCATTTACAGTACATCTGCAGCAGAACTATGCTCAGTTTTAAATTGTATATCGTGTGCACATAAAAACAAAATGAATCCTAATGTGTCCACCCTATGCTGTAAATGTGATGTTTCTGGTCATGTCTGAAACTACAGAGTTACTGTTCTAGCATTGTAGATGTTTTGCATGTTATATTTGTGCTTCAATAGCCTGATCCTGCATATGTGTCTTCTTCTTTGTGTACAATATGGTCACATTATAAAAAACAAGCACAAGAGTATTTAAGCTTCTAAATTTTTTTCTAGGAAGAATGTTTTACTCTTTTGGATCAAGGACATTGCACCAAAAAAACACGGCGGCATAATTGAGTGTATGCCCAATGAATAAATATTTGTCTGCTCCACTCCTCTCTCTGATTACTTTCTAAAAGTCTAGGGTCCTTGCTTATACTATAAGGATTTGCTTTTTTTCACTCTCCAATTGGTTTCCTGTAACCTTGCCATATGTTATATGATGGATGGTGCCATTTCCTTCTGTATGCAGGAATGTTTGGGGGTGGGGATAATGGCTATTACTTACTCCTGATTGTTTCCTTCTTACTTTGTCAACATCTGTGATGTTCTATTTGTTGATGTATTCTATATATATATACAGTACAGTGCATGACTACACATATTTATATAAAAAAGTGTATTTAAACCACAACCTTTCAAACTGATTTTGCAGTTATGTTGGATGTTAGTTTTTTAAAATGACTTTGGCACATATTTCAGAACTTTTGGTGTAATTGTTTCACCACTCTAGACACAAAACTCACAACGGATGATCAAAATACAAATTTTTCAAAACTCTTAGCACTTTTTACAATTGCTTGGATACAATACACATAAACCTAAGATAACTGGTGAATTGAACTAAGATCACCTGAATAATAGAGTTAAAGTCAAAATATTACCATTACAAAAATGCAATTGACATAAACTGTATTAGATTTGAACTTACATTTGAACTGCTTAAACTGAAAAGTAACTGTTGTATTACTGAGTTTTATGGAAACTGACAAAAGTCCATGTTAGATCACAATGGTTTCAGGATAAAGAGATCCACTGACACTACTTGCAGTGGAACATGAACAAACTAGACTACATACTACATTCTATGGATGTGATATTTCATTGTGATCTTTAACAGTTTCGGATACTGTTTCTATGCTCCTATGTAACAACAGTGATGGAACAAATAATGTGCTCAGATCAAACGCAAGGCTCTTATCACGGTTGTTTAACATGTGAATCTTGTGTCACGCTCTTGTTTTCCAAAGTGCTCTCTTTCTACTTCCCCCTCTTCCACCATAGCATGACTATTGTTGGGGTGTGCGTCGCTCAGGGTGCTGCGAAGCGTCACCCGGGTTACGCTAAGCGAGCGCTCCCTTGGGGCTGGGCGACGTGGCCGATGGCACATGACCTCCTTGAACATCTCTCTGAAGCGGGTGGACATCAGGTTGTACAGGATGGGGTTTACAGCCGAACTGAGGTAGAAGAAGATGCCAGAAATGATGTGCACGTACTGGAAGACGGACAGTTTGTCATCTGTCCAGTCGCTGATAAAACTCCACATGAGGCGGTCGGTGTGAAACGGTGCCCAGCAGATCCCAAAGACCACCACTAAGACAACTAGAGAGAGAGACCGAGAAAGTAAAGCAAAGCTAAATGAAGCTTATTGTCTACAATATACTGAATTCCGGCACTGATAAATTCCTCTTGTGCTGTATTCCAAATCACGCCTGTAAGGAACACTACTGTACAATACAGGCAGGAATGTCAAAAATACATTTTACAAATACAAAAATGTATTTTAAAATAACATACCAAATACCATAAGTGTATCAAAATCAACAAAACTACTAAATACAGCAGCCATGCAATGTATCAAAATAAACTACTGTATTTTTGTATTTTAACAATACAAAAAAAAAAAACACATCAATGTGCATTTGATAAAGCCTAACCCTTCATCTCTAAACTGACTCATGGTTACTGTAGTTAAAGGTACAGTCATTCTGGAGACATTTTTTTGATATTTGAGCTTGATCAAAACAAATACACATCTGCCTTCAATGCCATAGGGCATAGTGTTTACATCGTAAACACATTGTGATGGTTACAATATTGTTGTGTGCGGTCTGTGCCACTTTGTGTTACTATTTACAGAGCCAGCACTGTAGAAACATTTTTATTATTTTATTAGCATGCACATGAAATGGGCAGATAGCAAACCATGAGTAAATATTTCCTAAATTTGACAAAAGTGTATTACCTTAAAAAATAAACAAAGTAATTTTAAGAGAGAACTCAGCCAATCAGCCAAGGAAACAAAAAGGAAGTGGGGAGGGGCTTTCAAGACAGAATCAGATTCTCTCAGTTTTGTGTTACACAACCTATGGAAGCTATGAAAGCCCATTTGTGCCACTTGAAGAATTATTATGAGATACTAAGTAATTATTATGAGATAGCAAGTCATTATTATGAGATAATAAGTAATTATTTTGAGATAGCAAGTCATTATTATGAGATACTAAGTCATTATTATGAGATAGCAAATTAATTATTATGAGATAGCAGTCATTATTATGAGATAGCAAGTCATTATTATGATATAACAAATCATTATTATGAGATACTAATTCATTATTTTGAGATAGCAAGTCATTATTATGAGATACTAAGTAATTATTATGAGATATCAGTCATTTTTTATGAGATAGCAAAGTTATAATAATGAGAGATGTGCCATTATATATAATAATAATCATAATAATATAATTACATACAATAATGGTATGGTAACTGATAGGGAAACAGTTTTGCTCTGTCGGTGAAGGAGTTGACCTGAGGTCAAGAAATCGACTGCGGAGTCGGGTTTATCATAGCCGTGGTCCTAACTACGTTTGGCACATTGATGGATATGATAATCTTAAACCATTTGGAATTGGAATAAGTAGATCTATGTGTGACTTTTCAGGAGAATTCTATGGCTTGAAGGACACAAAACAAACAATAATCTAAGAGTCATTGCTGGCTACTCGGGGCGGTGGGGTGGTGCCGGCCACTCCCACAAGCTCCCGCTCACCGGAGAACTATCACCGATCTGTTTCAGATTCGTGTTGAGTGTGCTCCCCTTTATAGGTTGTAGTTTCTGTTTCTTGTTGCATCGCTAATGTGTAAACGTTAAACCCTGCGTGGTTGGTGGTTAGTGCTTTTCTGTTCTTAAATTCCTTGGTTTTTTTAATCTGGTGTTCGTTTTGTCAGTTTTGTCAGCATTACAAATATATTATTTTATGTATTTTAATTATCAGTCCTCTTTTAAATTGCAAATTGATACACATATTTCTTTTTTTTAACATCTGATCATAATGTTGTGTGTGTCTATCATGTTGCAATGAGATAAAGCACTTACACACCATTGCACCGTTGACAATGATTTACTGGCCGTCATTTCTCTCCACCTGTGCACTTAACCCTATCCCCTCATCTCAAGGCCTGCCTCCCCACACACGCTCCACTCCTCCTTTCCACTGGATTTATCTTCCAACCCTCAGGCGCTGCTGTCACCCCATATACTAAATGAAACTGACCCAGACGCCTAGGAACTACTGGCCCATCTCCAACCTCCATATTCTGTCGGACATCATTGAATCATAGAACTATATGCATTGAAATACTTCCCTACCACATCTGACAGCACTCCGCCATAATTCAAACAGGCCTTCAAAACCCATCCTTACAAGCTTGCATTCAGCAGGATGACCTCCTTCCCTTCCCACCCCTACTAACTACCCTATCATCTCATATTGTATTTGTATTTTATACAACTATACAGTAACAGTGATTTACTGTACACTGTGTGTTCTGTAAAGCGGCTTTGTATATTTAAGTGGTATACAACTGTTATGTATTCTTCTTTTTCTTATTTTTACATACATTTTACATTACTTTTATTTCTAGTTTATCCTTTGTATGCTCTCTTATCCTTGAACTTATCATGAGTTGCTACAATTTACAATAATTTATAATCTTGTGACTTCTGTTTGTTGTTTGTACCTAAGGTCTGTATACACAAGTGTGATAAGAGGGGTTTTGGTGTTACTATGCTCCCTACACATGGAATACACTGCAGAATGTCTTGCAGCTGAATCAACCAATTTCCTTTCAAAATCCTGTATGAAATAGAATAATAATCTATATATTGCTGTGTTTATTGTTCATATAGGATGCTCTTGAAAACAGTACATGTTGTCCACTGTTACAAATCATTTACATTGACAGCTATAAGACCCCTATGAAAGATAAATCAAGAGGAGAGGTTACCCTGCCTGGAGGAAGCCCGCGGGCCGGGGGACCATTTAGATCTGGTGGGGCTTATCTCTACGCACAGTCTTGGTTCTGGAACTGTTCTCCTGGATAGGGGATGGACTTTATTCTACTCTGGAGTTGCCCAGG
>JAODOY010003668.1:0-11386 GCA_025399855.1 Forbesichthys papilliferus
TTTGAAATGTGACCTTTCTCAAAGCCACATTTGTTAAACCTATGAAATGGCGATATAATGTAGGCAGAGTGATTTCTAGCAGATGTTTGGTTAAATAGTAATAACATATTTTGAAAGACATGTACATTGCATGCATATGGTGTAGATAGTTTTTTGATTATATATGGGAAAATAAATGTTAATGTGACATTCATATTTGTGCTTGAATGTTCCTTGTGATGAACCCAGTTACAGAAATGTAACTTTAATTTAGGTTGAACCCCTGAGAGTTGAGTCACAGACAATTCCCAGCCTTTCTAAATGCACTGAGGGTTTGTGTTCTGGGGTGCTATAACATCAAGCAGTGTACCTTTAACTGTAATGTGAGGCCATTCAATCAACCACAGTGACTTGCAATATAGAACTAAGTTAGGCAACTTTCTCAAGGATTCTTAAATTAGTATCTTGAAAGAGTCCATAAATAAAATCATAATTATTATTATGTTTATTACTATTATTATGATGCTTATTGAAGCCGGGACCTTTTGACCATTGCTAACCATTAGGTATCCTACCTCCATATAGCAAAACTAAATGTTTATAACCTTTTTGTTCTCTTATGATGCTGTTTAGGTCGAGCCAGTCAAGCCCATCGCTCACCAGGTGGAACAGCATCAACTCAACAGCTTCTGCCCACTCAGGCCCACTCAGGTTAGCAGAGAGCAAGCGCTCATTTAGCATCGATTAGCTCAATATAGGTTAGACCTATGTCATTTGTGTATGTATGTTCTTTAAGTGACCACAAGCTTGTCTTGCTGTGTAGCATCTAATGTCATTGTTTTTCTCAAGAAGAGAGAGAGTGTGTGTGTTTGTGCGCACACGCGCGCATGTGTGTGTGTGTGTGTGTGTTTATAGTTTATATACGGTACTGTGTGAATCATTTTCCGCTACTGTTTGTTTGGCCCAGTGTGATGGATGTGTTGAACCTGTGGAAGGATGACCCAGAAGAGGTTCTGTTGGACCTGGGCTTTGGGTGCGATGAACCAGACCTCTCTGGACGCATCCCAGCACGTTTCATAAACAGCCAGTCACGGGCCAGAGGAATCAATATCCAGGTGTTTCTGGATGCTCAAAAAAGCCGTTTGGACCTGGAAAACCCCGATGTCAGCAGTAAGTTGATCACAAAACCAGCACCGTGTGGGACACATCCATTATAGAGGACATGTCTCTTTTACATATAACTACATCATTGATTGGTTCAGGTACCTGGAACATTGTGGCATAGACATCAATGCTTGAGTACCAGTTCGGCAGTGTAAAAAGTAACATTGGATCAAATAAAGACCAACTTACAATCTGAAGTCTGAAGAACTATATTTCACTTTTCAATGGATACTACCATCAGTTTCAAATTCAGTAAATTAGTAACACAAAGAAACAAACTGCATATAGTGGACATTAGTTACTAATATTTATCTAAGCCTGCTGCTCCCATATGTCAGTAAGCTCTTGTCACTGTCGGTGTGTTTGTACATGTATTGTATTGCAATCTGTTTGACATATGCAGATGACAAGTTGTTTGAGTCTCTAATGGACGTCAATGGGCAATTGATGGCCCGCCTAGCAGCAGATAGACCCATCTACTTTACATGTGTCAAAAGTATTTGATTATCCCTCTCTCTCTCTCTCTCTCTCTCTCTCTCTCTCTCTCTCTCTCTCTCTCTCTCTCTCTCAGACCGCTTCAGACAGCTGGAGGTGCTCCAGCAGGTCACCACAGCCTTCTCTGCCCTGGTCGGTGCGTCAGCTCCTCCGTTTGCGCGAGCAGCGTCTCAGGACCTGCCGGCTGACGTGCGCGAGAAGAGGCGCCGCATGGGCATGCTCCTCCGCCGAGCCTCCAAGAAGTCCCTTGCCCAGCCGGAGCGAGATGCCGGCTCGCCCGCGCAGGCCAGCGTCAACGCCGCTGACAAGAAGGCCTCTTTGAAGAGAAGCAGGTCCAGCCTGCAGGAGGGCGTGAGTCTGTCTCCTTTGGCAGAGGAGCAAGGCATTACTCCGGATACCAACCCCCAGCCAACTGTGGCCTGTGTTGTAGCCCAGGACGGAGCAGCTAGGCTAGAGCCCCTGAAGGAAGGCTTCCCACTGGCCAGTAACACGCCTATACAGCGCAAGAGGAGCCCGGGCCAGGCTAGAGAGTCCTTTGAACTGGAGGAGGTGAGTAGCATGGGTTTGCCCTAGTCATTGACTGCGATTTCATTCAGTAAAGTTAACACCTCACTTGAAGGTGAACTCCTCCAAAACTTGTCTGAATGGCTGTCGGGGGAGGGGTAGAGAACAGTGTAAGCCTGTGAGAGCTGATGATGTTGCTTGGGAAATCCAGACCCTGATTGTCACGGTTATATGAACACATTTCCAGATTCAAAGTTTTGACGAGGGCAGTATTGCTGGGAGCTACACAGGAGCAGCAGAACATTCAGGTATGAAGTAAAAGCATTTGCCGATGTTTGTTTCAAACGATTTGCGAAGTCAGAATAGCCTGGTGAGACTATACTGACTTAGCAACCTTCACAGTGTCAGTCGCACAGACAGTTGGCATCAATTAAGGTCATTAGCTGGTGATTGGATCACCTTCAACCAATCGAATCAAACAACAAATATATGCACTTGCTGTCGGCATCATTTGTGGTACTCAAATGGACGCAGATTTTAACCACACAGTTTCTCTGACTGTGCTCAAATGATTCTATTGAAGTTTTTAAATGCTGATAGAGATTAGAAAAATATTAACATTTAAATTACACTGTCCTGTACTTAGACAACACCACTTTCTACTGTCTCTACAAAAGAGCTGGTGTGGAAATGTTCTGAATAGTAATGGGTTTGTTTCTTTTGACCCTGCTACATTTGCAGATGAAGGACCCGCACTTGACAGCTATATAAGTTTCATTTCCATATCAGATCTGAAACAGTAGCCAGCCAGGGGAAACTAAATGTCTTAGTTGTCACTACATGGTCTACATTTGCAAAAACTAAAAATTACTCAGAGTATTGCCTTGTGCATGCCTCACTCATGACTGGAGTGTTTAAAGTTTCTGTTTTAAACACTCAGCGTCGTGGTTCTATACACAAATGGGGATTCTCTCTGTCACTTACCCACTCACCCCCCCTTCCTTCACTCCCTCCACCAACACACCACAGTTTCTTCCCCTGTTCTATATCACTCTTTTATCACTTTGTCCCATATTTGCTTTAAGTATCCCTTATCATTAAGTCTAAACACAATCTAACTTATTTGGTCCACTTTGAGTTAGTAAAAGCTTTGGTCAATGAGGTGTTTTTCACAGGCAGCCTTTCCATAGCTAAAATGTGTCACTTTTCAGTATAGGTTTTGGCGACATCTACTGTAAATAAGTGGTAAGTGAATGATTTAAAGCTAAACCACTAAGATAAGCACATGGGCCAATTGGGGTGCTTTCTGTCTTCTCTGGTGGACCAAGAACTTTCATTTGAGCACTGCTGATCTAATTGTTTTGTCACACCTATACCACATTATAAATGGCACAGAATGACATATGCAAAGTGTTCCATAAATGGGCTTGGTACAAGTCATGAGAGACTGTGGTAATGTTTAATATGGAGATTGCTTTTGGCTTTGTAAACAGTGTGTCTTCTGTGTTGGACATGTACCAGGTTTGTCTCACGAAACTCTTTAAGAAACGATTGTGTATTTTAAAGGTTAGTTTATAAAGATTAATGAATTGGTGTCATTGTTGAGGTGCAGCCAACTTAACTACAGTATAAATTGTGATCTATGCAAATGTTTTTTATATACTTTCTTCCCTCTGTTTCAATATCTTCTCCTGTCCTTTATATTCTCTTTCTCTAATGCTGTACCAAGTACGGGGCATAATGAGGACCAATAGCTGCCAGTCAGACAGCAGTGGATTCCTGGAAGAGCCGTTTGTCCCGTCCCTCAGTCACCAGATCCCACCAGGGCCCGAGCTCACCAAGGTATTCACACCTCCATGGTATACAGTATAGCATGCTAGTAGTAAAAACCACCCCTAGCATAGTATGCAATTGTGCTCATACACATAGGGACCTTCAGCTTGCTCAAAGCTTAAAGCTTTTAGTGTGCATTTCCAAGTTGTGTGACTTTAGACGTGATTTAGAGCAAAGTATTGTACATTCTTCAGTCCTTGACAAGAGTAAATACCGTAGTCAGTTTGCCAGGCTCGATCAAGTCTGCTTTTCGATACAATGACACTGTACTATGTTATTCTGTTTGAACACATCATTGCCACTAGGGTAGCTTGAACAGCTTGAACACAGTCGACTCACAGTAGTAGACATGTACTTAATTTATTCTTAATACATAAGATTTGATTCTTGACTGTGCTTGCAGTAAAATATAAATTATCCAGAAAACCCTTTGACTGTGGCAGTGGCCTTTTCTCAGCTGTGTTGCTGACCTCCTTGTGTTGTTCTTCCAGGCCCTGCTAGGAATGTCGGGCTGCAGCACCGACAGCCAGACCACTGTGCAGGACGCCTCCTCTCCTCTCCCATCTCCCACCTCCGGGCCTTCCCTCTCCCAGTCGTCCTCCTGCCTCCCCTCTTCTCCTGACTCTCTTTCCGTGCCCCTAACCCAAGCTTTGGCCAGTCCAGAGACACCTGCCTTACCCTCGTTGGACCCTCCCACCCCCACCTCTCTTGCTCCTCTCCCAAAGCCTGACAAAGGGGGACCGGAGGAAGGAGGGCTCTCGACAGAGCAGGAGAAGCAGGACGACTCCTCTCCATCCATTCCCCCCTCATTAGTTGATCCCCCCCCCCCTCCAGGCAGGTCCTCACCGCCATCAGTAACGCCTGGCTCTCAGTCGCCACTCATCGGGTCACCTGCCTCCTCCACTGCCCTATGGGAGGAGACGCTGGTGCTGAACAATGGTAAGGACATGGCTCCTGGTGCCTCACTTTCTGGTTCTCCTCCTCCATTGGCAGGCAGAGCCAGCTCACCGCCTACACCTCCTTCCCTTCCTTCTGCCTCCTCACGTCCCGTTTCTACTCCCGTTCCCTCTGACGAGACGTTTCCTCCGAGCGCTTGCCCTCTCTCCATCTCTCCTGACCCATACAGCGTCGGAGGCCCCGGGGGGGCGCCAGGGGAGAAGGTTGCAACCCGGCCCCACAGTGTCCCAGTTTGCGCCTGGGTGGAGGATGAACCTCCAACCAAGGTTGAAGAAGCTGTTCTTTCTCCGACTTCTCCGATTTGCGAGGACTCCAGGTTTTCCTCTGCCCAACCAGTCACTGAGCTGGACGCCATCACTGATTTAGAGCTTAGAAATGTCCCAGAAACAACAAAAGACTCTGTCGGCCAGAGTGACAGGGTCTGCATAGACTCTCCTGGACGTTGTCACAATGACGATAATACAGACTGCATTCCGGAAGTTTCTCCTGCCCAAGATGTTATTAGAGCAGAGACGGATCACCTCACTGTGAACCCAGAGGATATCCCTGCTGGAGAGAGGGAAGAAGTACGAGAGGCTCTGATAGACACTGAAATTGTACAGACTTCAGACGTTTACAACTCAAACACAGATGCATTTCTGAGGGAAGGTTCTAGAACAATGACTCAGGAAATCTGTGAGGACACAAAAACACAGCCACAGGTTTTTCCATTTGTTTTGCATGACAAACTTCCGGGTAATGCCAAATTCCCTATAACCTTTTTGCAAGAGGTATCTGAGGGAACAGAATGTGAACGTGAAATTTCAAAACAAAACAGCACAACCGAACTGGACTCAAGGGTCTCTGGTCCGATAGAAATCAAGAGCTTGGACGAGGTGTTTGAAACCTCAGTGGATGGCTCGGTGGTGGACGGTGAATATGAAGACGTGGACACTATTTGTCGAGAGTTGGACTCTGATGGATATGTCTACTGGGCAGAGCCTATAGATGTATCCTCTCCAACCCCTCTATTGGAGACATCAGGCAGTCTTGATGCCTCTGGGCCTTTGGAGTGGGCAAATAATTGCTATGGGAATTCTTTGAGTATAGACAGAACTGGCATGGATTTCCCCTCGTCTGAAACAGAAACAAGCTCCCTGAAGCCGGACTATGTTAGGGTTTCATCACCAAAAGATGCCCAGACCCAAAGTATGTCATCTATGAACCCAACCTTAGGAAGGTCTACCAGGCCAGACAGCCTCAAATCAAGATGCTCTGTCTCCATCCAGATGCCTTCTCATCCGTCTGTTCATTCAGTGTCTCATATTGTCAAAAGGAAAGATGTTCCCTACACAACAGAATCCAAGCCTGCTCCTCTTCTACAAATTCTCTCGCTAGACACAACCACGCCCCTCCGGGCAGTCAGGTCATGGACAGACCTGCAGCTTCGACGAAACGCCCTCGCTCGGAGTAAATCGCACTGCGGTGCTCACACCTTTGGAAACGGAGAGGCCACCGTGGGGATATTCTCCTCCACACCGTCCTTCCCGATTGCATCCAGTGGCTGGAAGTCCCGAGACATATTTTCCAGCTCCGCCGGAGGGTTCCAGAGAAGGTCTGTCTCCTTGGACACAGGGCTGTGGCCTGATGAGGAGGATGCAGCTGGAGATGAAGCGCAGCAGTGGGCGGGGCCTCTTCTCAACAGCGCGCGGTGTTGCTGCTCGTGCGATCATCGCTGCAGCGGCTACACTCACAGCAGTAGTAACAGACAGCTGACTTCTGATAACTGTCCTGTGAGTAGAGTATCAACTCACAATCCACAAACGGGTTTTCATCACCTTGTATTTATATGCGGGCTTATTGTTGTAATAGACTAAACACAGTTAGAGTTGCTTCTTTTTTATTAGTCCTCTATAAAATAAATTAGACAATTGGATACATTAACAAATGAAAAAAAAAAACATTTTACAAGTTTACAAACGGGATCAATTATTTATTTCACCTCAATTATACTACCCTCTAAATACTGACTCCCTCTAGCCTCAGTTTCTAATTTAAGTTCAGCCTTGTATGTAAATTTGTGATAAAAGTGTTTTTTTTGTTTTCTTTATTGTGTTTTATGGTAATAATCTACAATAGAACCATATTTTTTTACTGTGTAAATTACTGACACTTCACCTAAACATAATTAGCAAATGTAGATATTTTAGATGTCTTACAATAATTCTGTTAAAAATTAGCACATATACATTTTAATTATATTACAATTTTAAATGCTGTCTTTCAACACTGCCTTGTCATTCTTATATAATTGTATCTGAATGTAGATTATTTTAGTTTATCTTAAGTGAATTCACTCCATCATTGTCCCGACAGTATTCCCTGGATGAACTGCAGGGAATGATGCGTTGTATACGGCAGTACCTCTCTGTGCTGACCGACATCGAGGAGCATGTGTCTGATGACCAGGCAGCGGTTTTCAGCACTCTGTCAGAAGATATAAGGTACTGTGATTCAACTATCTCCCCCTGGTGTATTTACAATGCTACTGCACTCTGGCTACCAATAATCAACCTACTGTATAATACATATGCACTTATTGCGAAATTATTAGAATAGTTCATTATTACAAATAAGATCTAAATAGGATTGCATGCTAAAATCGTAACATCATGGGGTAATGTGTGTGTGTGTGTGCGTGCGTGCGTGCGTGTGTGCGTGCGCGCGCACGTGTTTGTGTGTGTGTTGCTAGGGAGGAGTTTCATGACATAGTAGAGCTGAGAAGAGCAGCAAAAAATGAGGCTGGAGAACTTGAGCTGCAACTGCAAGAACTAGCAAGTCATTATGATGACGGCTTCAAAATGGTACACACACGCACACATATATGTCACAGCCTACCCATTAAAGCAACAAATAGGGTTTGACAACTCTGTCTTGATAACCAGTCTCCTAGCATGTAGACTTGCCCTATAACATGTATTACATTTATAAACAAATATGTCACTCTGACAAACATGGAATCTAGATCTGTGTTGTAAACATGCTCTTCATTCATATTAAAAATATTGCATGTTAACGGTTCTTTAAATAAAGTTTCAAAAACATGTCAGGTTCACCCTCCAGTCAGTGCTGTTGACCAGACACTGGCCTCAATCTGGAGTCGGTCCCCGGGCGCTGCACGAGTGGCTGCCCACTGCTCCCTTCGGGGATGGGTTAAATGCAGAGAATGAATTTCTCCTAAGGGGGATTAATAATTATATTCTTTTTTAATTCAGCATAGATTGATTTTATGGTGTTTTTGCCTGTAATGTTCTTGGAGGCATAGAGTGTAAAGAATGTACTTGTGTAAGGTCCGCGCCCCGCGCTAGATTGCGGGAGCGCGCGCCGCTGCCGACAGCGACTGTTCACCGCTCCAGGGACTCTCTCTCCTCAGACCCGCCTTCCACGTCAACAACATTCTACAATCAACCCAAATCACATTCACCTGTATACTAAACACCTGTGCACAGTATATAAGGCGGTCTGACTTTCCACTAATTGTGAAGTATTGTTCAAAACATTACCGAACCGTTGACTATGTTTCCCGTATTTATAGTTTAGCCTTTTTCCAGTTTTAACCTGTTTTTCTGTCATCGTTTATTCCGCCTTACCTGTTCCCCGTCGGTACCTCTGCTTGAACTGTCCGCCGTGTACCAGTCCCACTGCCTGCCTGTGAATTCTGACCTAGCCTAGCTCCTTTTGCTGATCGTTTTTGGAATTCTCCGTTTTGACCCCAGCCTGTTTCTAGTCCACGAGTCTGCCTATTCTGTACCTTGGTATAATCAAGCTGTAAACCGAGCAATTGGACCATCAACCCTGTCTAGTATCGTTACAACTTGCTACTGTATAATAACATTGATTTTGTTTATCTGTCTACCTCACCTTTAAATAAGCTACAGCTAAGATAAGCTCCTGATTGGTCAATGTACCTTGTAGCAAATGCAATGGTGAAATGTAATATCACACTGTCTAAATACATAGTGACAGAAGCTGAAATGGGTTGACCAATTTCATCATTCAAATGTGACATTATTCCTTTAAGCAATTGTAGTATGTAGGTGCAATATTTGTCAGCATGCACAAATCCACACAGTATGTCAGTGCTATCCAGTGTGTATTTCTGATCTTGTCGATATGGTATGGTTTACCACAGCTACAGTAAACTGCAAAAGTTTAGATTGCATCTTGAATACATTTTTCTTTTTTGTTCCGAAACAGAATATGCACAGGCTCCTGGATGAACAGTCCAGTCTCTGCTCTCAACTAAGACTCCTCCCACATAAAGCTGCACCCACATTACAAACGCCTCTCTCCAAGAATGTGGCCACTCAATGTTGCATGCTGCCCTGGCTGCCTTTGGCTGAGCCTCCCAGAGAGCTCCTGTTTTCTCAAGACACCTGGGACATGGCGTCACTCAGACGGTCTTTTGCTGGGTTGGAAGGTGCCAGTCATGGGCCCACCAAGTCAGACAAGATGGACTTTGTTGGTTTCATCCAGAGGGTGGGAGGCCAAGATATTCTTATTTTATTGTAGACTGAATAGGGAATGATTTGGGATGGATACAGTCAAATGTACTATTTACTAAATTATAATCATTATTATTTATGTTTCCTATTTTATGTAGTGAAACAACTGCAATCATCATGATGTTGCACTGTTTATACTGTATATGAAGTTGGTTATGTTCTGTCTTGTGTTACAGCTGAAGGAGTCTTTGCGCCATTCTGTGAATACAGACTCTTTGGAGTAGAGGGTGAGTTACCTGTCCACCCACAGCTGTGTTTTGAATGAATGAGCTGATCATACCTTTTCTCAGCAATGTATGGGTGTGTCCAGACTAGGGGTATTAGAAAATATCGATACACATGTTTTGTTGTAGCGGCGCGACACATCATTACGTATTATAATATATATTAGTTTTCCGCAATATATCGAAATATGGCCCCTGTATCGTGATACATATTGTATTGCCAGATTATTGCCAATGCACAGCCCTGGTCCAGACCATGCTTGATTGACTTGTCTATGGCTTCAGTTACTGCATGTCAGTTGTGTTGCACGTCACTGTAGGTCGTGAAGGGCTTCACCACTAACCTTGATCAAGTTTCCTGAGCAACTTCTTTACATGAATTACCCAAGCACAGTTTCTTCATAGTGTAAAGTAGTTTACTACAGTATTTTTATAGCTTTCCCTGTACACATTTTGAGGACAAATATGATTCTTTATCTACTAATTAGTAGATTAATTTAACATACTATTAATTGCTTTTACATTTTTATTTTCCAGTTGTGAGATGTTGTGAGATTTTTGTCAATGCTGCTGATGTCTGGCTAAAGAAGATTTGTATTCTGGTCTTCCAAAACACTACTACAGAAATGCAACTAGCAAAGGAACCTATGCACTATTACATAAGATACTGTAACATAGTTTTAATATTAGCTATTCTAAAACAACTTGCTAGCACTTTGTATTTACTGTATTTTACTTTTTCATATGCCATTAGAGGAACTACTGGCAAAAACTCTAAATTACATGGGGGAAATGAAATGATAATATAGTTTGCATAGGTTTTACCGTTTTATTATTTAAAACATTTTATTAATGCAACTTTCTATTATTAAATATAAACATGAACCTGTTGTATAATACATGTGTATGTAGTATACAAAATGCTTGAAGCTAGAAGAGTGACCACTAAAATATATTTTTATGCACATTGTACTGTATATGTGAAAATACATTTTCTTGTTAATATATTTAATAAAATGTTACTTGTAAACTCTATGAGCTCATATGTGTATTTAAATAAAGGATTAGTTTCTCAATGTCTGTGTGTTTATGTAATGAAGGGTTATGCTCACGGGAAAATGATATGCACCAGATATCCATTTAGTATTTATTTCATTATGCAGTGTGATGAACACTTTAGATTGTCCGAGATGGTCCTTTACTGTCTTCACTTAAGCCTTTTATCTTGAATTTTTAATCTTGTGCAACCATAGCACACACAAAAGCAGGAAATGCCAATTATCTCAGAGTTTCTCATTGAGACATGAAAAGGTTTGGATTGATTGTATTATCATATTGGTAGCTATGACATTTTAAGTGTTGAATCCTTTATAGGACACTCATTGAAATACTTAGAAATGCAAAACTTCAACCAGAGTGTTATTGGAGGATATTACAATACATTATACATTATTACTGCTGTCACTTGTGACCATATATGGTTCCTTGCCCTTATGTGGTATGTTTTTTTCTAAATGGGTGTGTGTGTGTATATATATATGTATATATATATATGTATATGTATATGTATATATATGTATATATATATGTATATGTATATAGGTGTATATATATATATATGTATATATATGTATGTGTGTGTGTGTGTGTATATCTGTGTGTGTGTGTGTGTATATATGTGTGTGT
>JAODOY010003669.1:0-11386 GCA_025399855.1 Forbesichthys papilliferus
CCCCCCCCCCCCCCCCCCCCCCCCCCCCCCCCCCCCCCCCCCCCCCCCCCCCCCCCCCCCCCCCCCCCCCCCAGAATAAAGAAAAGGTTTAAGATTTAAGACCGCAACGATTTAACTGCGGTGTAGTCCCTCAATAGGAGGATGGAATGGCCATATTGTCATGGGGCATGAATCCCAAAGTGAATTTTGCCTAAATGTAGTCTCAGCCTCTTCCGTCCGTTAGCATTACGTCACATGTCACATATTGAGTTATGTGGTTTGTCGATACGCATGCCAATCAAAATACCTCTGCTAAGTGGGCGGCTCTTGACGCGGTTAACAAGCGCTGCGTCCCAGACTTTACGTTGTAAAGGCTGGCTCTGCAAGACTAAGCTAATTGTGACCTACTTCAATAGCAGAAGTCACCATTTAAAGTTCCCTGTTCCCCTCCAACTAGTAACAAACAAATCAAGGCCCTTTTGAGTCATTATATAGTAAGAACGGGGAGCAGTGCTATTTAAAGGGCTTCCCTGAACAGTACTGGCACGGCGTATCCGCTAGTTACAAGCCACCGGAGCGCACACACACACACACACACACACACAGGCATGCAGCCACTCTCGACGTGCAGTGGTGTACCTGGACCCAAACTGAACCTGGGAAAAATCCTCCTCTTCCTCAGACTCTTCACCACTGCTAGCCTGGGACACTTCAGGGAGGGAATGGAACAGGAAAGAGAAGGGGCTGGCGTTGCAGAGGAGAGAGAGAGGAGAGAGGCGTGACGCGCGATGAACATGAGGAGACGTGAAGGACGATGGAGAAGGACGATGGCATGGCATGAACACATGCCAGTGGAACGGGGTAGAAGACACACTCATGGCATGAAGCTGACCGCACTGCTGTGGAGGCAGAGACGTGCTCCCCGTCAACATGCACTGGACACCTACCTTCAAATCTACACGCTGATAGCAACACACGGTCAAACTAGAGCGGGAATTCCTACTAAATGTATTATTTTTAGAAATGCAAGGCAGCTAATCAGGTTATTTGCTTGTCAGCTCTGTTCAATACCTCAGATCGTGAGAAAATAAATGACATTATCATTTCAAATTAAAAAAAAGGGGGAATATTAAGGCTGAATTTGCAAGAAAGGGTGTGTTAACATTACAGGACTGCATAAAGACACCTTATGATGAGTTATGGTGTTTTATTCCCCATTTTGCACCATTTATTTCCATGCATTTCCATCTAGCTAAGTGTGAACTCAATTGTTTGATTAGATTTTGGCAGTCCAGATAATATGGTCGGAAATCACACCACACCGGTTTGATTTTTATGCAGCCTATAAACACACATTTGTTTGTTATTTATTAATTAAAAGTGGTTCTAGATGACATATGCGCACCAGCATCGTACACCAAAAAAATGCTACACACACACTAACATGCGCATGTGGTTGGCCAGGTAATTAAAACAAAAGAACAAGGAGTTCTGATTATCTCACACACTCACGCACACACACACACACTCACGCGCACACACACACACGCGCACACACACACACACACACACACGGACTGTGATGTCATTCTCTGCTCAAGGAGCCAATACTCCACTACATAGAACCCAGTTGTTGGTTGTTATTGTCAAGGTTTAAAATATCGTATAAAGTACCTTTAAAAAGGCAGGGTCAGTCATTCTCGAGAACTGCTAACTTCGAGCTCAAACCAAACGCCTCCGCAGTGAAGCCTCACACATTGAAACACATTGTGAAGCAAAGCGTAGTACTACGGCTTTTGTTGTTGTGAGCGGTGTTCACCACTTTGTTTATGTTCCTATTAACGGAGACAGGGCTGAGTAGAAGTACCGGATCATTTCTTTTCAACACACACAGAACAGTAAGCTAGCAAAATGAAGTCATTTGGCTATTAGCTTACAACTTTACCTGCATCTTGCAATAGCTGGCTATACATTTAAGTTAGCAGCTTTTGCATTCACACCTCAGGGTTAGACAAGGGTGAAGGGGGTTAGCGGCAGCAAGCTGGGCAAAACACACACTATCACACTGGCTGATGAGGTACCTAGAAGACGGGATCCGGGCAGCCGCGGCAGCTCTCTGGGCATTCGACCTGGGCGAAGGGGGCACCGCTTGCAGGGGTGTGGAGGTGGGGCGGGGCCGGAGCCGAGGGGAGCCGAGGGGAAGGGACTGGGGGATGGGTGGTGGGAGAGGGACTGGGGTGTTGGTGGGCACCGGGGTATTGGGAGGCACCGGGAGCCCTGCAGGGTTAGGGGAGGCCCCGGGGACACTAGCTCCTCTGTGGCCGGGGCCGGGCGAGCTGGGACAGGCCCACGGAGAGGTGACCGAGTAGGGCCGGTATCGCTGGGAGATTGGCAGAGGGGCAGTGGGGGGGTTGAGGGAGAGCCGCGGGGGGACGGCAGCAAGGGGAGGGCTGAGGGGCACAAGGAACTGAGGGCTAGAGGGCGCCGATGAGGTGGAGGGCGTTTCGGGGGCCGGGTGGGATGGAGAGGTCATCCTGGCTGCATTCAAACTCATCGGGCGCGGACTACACCCATACAGACTGCAGACAACATTGTGAGGTGATAGGCACAAAGAAGGAGGAGGGAAAATAAAAACACAGTAGTTCCTAACATGAACACGGGACAGAGGCTCTCGTTTGTTCCATTATCTCCACAGTAGGCAAGCGGCCTCGGGTGTGAGCATTAAGCCAACAACTGGAAGAACAACAATAGAGCGATGTAATGCATTTCAACAGAAGCAAAAACGGGTCTCTTAAGTGGGCGTGTCGCTAACACATGTTGCTGTGGAGGCATGGCCTGAAATAAAGTCAGTTTATCCCGAAAACAGTTTGCTGCAGAAATACCGTTTCAGAGTGATCGTAGGTACTTGTGAATTCCTGTAATATACACAAAAATACCCATTAACGCCCTCAGAGATAAAAAAAAAAAAAGGGCAATAGTATGGTGAAATCTGTGTATCTCCTTATTGAGTTGAATGGAACACTGAGTCGTTTTGGTCTGCATACAGGATGAAAATCCCTCCCCCCTCCCCTCTCCAAAGATCAAAAGCAGAAGTGCTGTCCGTTGGAACTGCTGTTAAATTAAATTCTCTCTGTGTAGGTACTTGCCTGGACAGAGAGCTGGCCCCAAAAGACCCTGAACAGGGCGTCATGGGACTGCTGCCTTGGCTGGGGGGCGGCACCAGCGTCAGGTGGTGATCGGTGCCAGATTTGGGGGCGGCAGCAGCGATTGGCTGGGAGGTGGCGGTCAGGCTTGCAAAGGGGTTGTGGACACGCGACTGGGTGGACGTCATAAGGACCTCCATCAGGATCTGGCCAATCAGGTCTTTGAAATCAGAGTAGACTACGGGGGAAAAGGGGAAATTTTTAGCGCACGCGTTGTTTTCATGAAGGAAGAGCACGTACAGCTAATGTTTACAGAGTGGACCTGTCAATAAATTAGCCAGTTTACTTACACAGGTGGTTGATCATTATTGATATTATTAGTAAGCTAAATTAAAAAGAAAGCGTTGATTAACATAATCTTTCCTACCCGCTTGTTCCTAAGATATGCATATCTTTACATTGTATCCACCAATGTATCTGACCTACCATCTTTAGGGTGCTGGTGGAACTCTGCAGCCAGCGAGGGGAGATAGATGACATCCCTGCTCTGCTCTCTCCAGGAGACACGGAGGATTTTACAGATGAGCTGCAGAGCCTGCTCTTCAGAAACATCTGAGTCGGCAGAGGATTCCTAACACACAAGAAGTGAACAGATGGTTTTATTGATCAGTTCAATTATGGTGCGTTTATTAGTCCCCCTCTTGAGCCCACAACTAATGATCCCTCATCGTAAATACGTTTTTAGTTTCGTTTAAGCATTTTTCTGCTTGTGAAAACTGACTGCCTCAAAGAGTTTTGTGGGAGCAGAGTGAGAATCTTCCCAGACCCATCCCAGACACCCACATTGTTAGCGGGTGTACCGGTCACAACAACACAGACCTAAAACGTACTGCTAGACTGACTGAATAACTTCCACGAATAGTTAAACAATGGAAAGTCCCTCGTGCAATCCAGAAAGGACAGAGCGCGTCATGAATTCCCTTATTTGGATGCATACCTCAACAAGCTTTGAAAAAGTGAAAGCAAAAGTGACTACAGGAGGGCAATTCATTTTGTCACGAGGCTAGGGCTGAACGTACCTTTTCAGCCACGCTCCTCTTTTCCCTGCGATCGCTGTCCTCCACCTCCATGTTTTCTATCCCTGAGTCTACATCCACCTGGGACATGCTGGTGTAGACACAAAGGTGTACAGCCCAGTCAGAACCCTCACCAGCATTTCACATTCGGAATTTGATCGGGTGAAGTTGATGCATTGTGCAATAAACAGACGACTGAAACTCTACATAATTAATTTACAACCAGTGGCTGGTTTCTGATTGCAAATCATAGTTTTACCTTCTCACTGTTCTGACAGATTACATAAATAAGGACATATGTCCCTATAACAGGTCTACAAGTATCTCAATTCTGCCAGCACCAGTACATGACTAGATTATGCAAATTAATGCAAATTAACGCAAACTGTTATAAAACAAGAACCAAAATCATGTTGATATGATAAAAGTTTTTTTGTTTTTTTTTAACTTATCAGGCAGATATTTAATAATATTGGCTGCTGTCAACAGAATTTCTAACAGCTATTAAAACACTTCAGTAGTCCATATTAACAATAGAGGACTTCATAAGAACTTGAGAAATAGAGACTTTGTGGATGAAAAGAATGCATTGTCATTGAATGGGGCTATATGACGAGCCCTTTCAGAGCCGAAAAATAGGTCAACAATAAAATGCAGCCCAACCTCTTTTCACAGGAGGCGGTGTCGATGTCCATACTCTGGGAACGGGACAAGCTCTGGGACTGGGTCTCAAGACTGTTGGATGGAGAACTGGAGAGGGAGCTAACACCTTCACTGCTCTGGCTACCATATGCCACCCCTGCAGAGGCAACGCAGCAGTTAGCAGCAGTGAAAACAAACAGTGACAGTCAGCTTCTAACGTGTCTAATAAAAAGGAAAGGAAATAATGTAGGGAAAAAAATAAATTGTGCTTATAATTACAGCTTGCATTAGACATTCAGCAATAGAGAACGTTTAATGTGCAGCACCCTTAGTTGAGCTAATGAGTAGCTGCAGACCGACGAGACCACTTCAGTTGCAGCCGTGCATGAAGCTAACCATTTCAGCGCTTTTGGTGCAAGAGACAATTTCCTACCATTATGAAAACAACTTATCATTCTGCTAGCTACATTCGGTTGCCAGAGTCAGATCTCAGAAGGGAATCCTGAGAAAGTCTAAAAGCAGCACCGAACTGATTACATTTGCAGCATTTAACAGATGCTTTTATCCAGAGACTTACAAACAGTACATTAGTCAACAGTAAAAGAGATCACACACCAGTTGTCATATACAACCAACATTCTGTTAGATAACAGATTAGAAATATTATTATAGTTCAGCTCTTATTGTTGATCAAAGGGGCACAAATGAATGGCATGCTTTCTGTGTAGACAAGAGCAAACAGCAGCACACCTAAACATGCCTCAAAATATGGTTATGCTGTTATAGTCCAAAAAGTCCTACATAAAAGCAGGTAGAAAATAAAGAGTCGTCATCATATGTATCACTAGGGCATTGGCTAACTAAATCTGCCAGTTCTGTTACACCTGTATATACCTTTGTCTATGTCAAATAAATATCACATTCACATGGTCTTGACTAAGTGCTTTTAAGTAAAAACTTGATTGAAACATATGCATTTCTATTGAGAGAGCAATAGAGTGTCTCCATCTTACCAGAGGCACCCATAGGAGAGGTGGCAGGAGTACCGCTGTGCACACTGAGCCCCATTGATTGAGAGACAGCTGTTGCCTGGGGTGCAGCCCCCGAAGGTCCAGGGAGGGGCCCAGGAGGGGTCTCCCTCTGTGGGGATGTCAGTGGGGTGCTAAGAGGGGTACTAGGTTGGGATGTCTGTCCTCCTGCCAGTCGGGCTAACCGCCTTCTGCGAATCTTGAACATGCATGCCCACAAATATATTAAGACACGAGTAGGCTAGTGTACATTACGTTAACATAATAAACCAGTAGAAGCGAATCAGTGTTCATAATATGCCATAAATCACGTTTTGTAATTATGTTGCGCTGGACAAGAGGTTCCGATAGCAGGACTACCAGTACAGTAACGACAGTTTCAGTTTGTCTATTATGTAGTAATATCGTATCGGTGTGACAATTCTACATCAACAATCTCAGCAGATTTTTTCTTACTTTTACTGTTATAGAGACCATAAAACTACCAGTACCGTACATGCCTTGTTTGACAGAAACGTATACCACTAGACAAAGGGGATATTGTAACCACTACGTTGGCTATCTTTAAACCAGTTACTATTTACGGTGCTGTAAATGTCTACGGTCAATTGTTAGATGTATTAATTTATATTCCAACAAATGTATTCGTCAAATTAAGTATCTGCTGCCGAGGTGACACACTGCAAAAGTGGTCCTGGTCGCTTACAGAGTTTACTCCACAATGGTGGTCCGCTATGTTTTTATGCTGAGTCGCCTCTGAAGCTAATTTCAAGCTAGCAGGTAGCACAATATTGTGGACTACGGTACGCAGGTTAACTGTTCAGATCGGTGCTTTGTAATTTGTGTGAAATAACTAAATCGTATGTGCACACGTCTTAAATGCCAATAAATCAGCCGGCCTCTGTGGTACCGGTAAATGTGAATCTAACTGGCCACTATATTCGAGGTATACGCTCAAACACCCAAGGTTGACATCAAACACCAACCTGAAAATACGTTGTCACTGGGTAAGAAATGGAAAGGTGACGATGACATAACTACATGTAATGCACCAGTTTCTGGCAACTAGCTAGTTTAAGCAAACGGGCTGGTAAAACTACGGCATTCGTCGTAAACTCGTAAACCTTTTTCATTTGAGACCTGTACAGTAAGCTAGCCACTTACTGTTAGCTTGGCTGCCTAGCTAAGAACAAGAACGGGTAGCGATGCTGTATTAAAGCGACATTATAAACAAATTAGCCAATTATAATTGAAAGTGCATGTAAAGCTCGGCACCTAGTGTTACAGAATATGAATGCTTAGTGCCAACCTACCTCGTCCGCACTCAGCTCCTCCATCGTAGCTATTTTCTGTTAACTGTTTTAATGTGAGCCAGCCAGAGCCAGCTAGCTAGCCTGCTATTGGAACCGAATATGCATAGTTTAACTCGTTAAACAAAGAGATGTCAGTCTTGATTGTCTCTAAGGTAGAAATCGTAAACCAGATGCAAATAGAGTAGACGGTGACGATTTCTCTAAAATACCTGCGGTTAAATAGTATCCTAGTAAGAATTAAACAATTAGAAAAGTACTTAGCTATTACACGTCAAAATACAAGCACGGCCATTTTGGTTTCGCGCGTCACGTGACCATAACTATGGACACATAATTTGTAGATCTTTTTCTTGACTACCAAAATACAAGGGGAGATACCACATATTTACAGTATGTATGCGATATCCAATTTGTACTGTAGCCTACAGCTACAGGACATATATTTACTTTCGCAACCAAATCAGTTATAATCTCACACTTTAGTCTCATTTGTTACACAAAAACATTACAAAGAAGGTTAAATCATATAATGTTTAACCAGGGGATTTAAAAAAAAAAAAATCTTATTTTCTTTCTAGAGGCACATTTTAAAAGTAGCTTCCCTAAAACACATTTGGTCACTTAAGGTCACCAAAGCGCAAACTAATCTTATTATACAAACTAAATTGTAAAATAAGTAAATGTCTCTTTTCAGAAATATATTTGAATACAAAAAAGTTTGTATATATTTTAAAAAAAGTTCGAGGTAAATTCATAAGTAAGCCATTATCGCCATCTTGTGGTTAATATTAATTTACAGCAACTGGGCTAGAAAAGAAATAACGTATTTCAGCCTGCCCATTAATTCTATACAGAAAACGATGTTGTAGGTGTACAAAAATATAAGATAAGCTAATAATGATGTTTGATTATTTTATTTTTGTGTCTAGGTCTCATGAACACCAAAAGCAGCTTACAGATGCAATTGTCAAACATGTTACATTTCATTTAATTACAAAATATCCATAATAATCCAGCCAAAATACAACCAAGGAGGGCATTTACTACAAAGTCAGAGAGGGCAGCAAAACACATTAAAAAAAGATAAATATTCTACACATTTTACTTTGGCGACAACTAGGTGGCCTAATAGAAAGAGTGTGTGCGTGTGGGGGTGGGTAGGGGGGTGTACACTGTAGGTGTTACCATCCTGGAGCACATTGGATTTACTTGTGCTATACAAACAGCTCCTTTGAGAAGGTTCAAATTCAAGCTCTACCCACACAGTTGTGTCTGAATTGACCTCTACTTGTGGGGGCGTGTACAGACACCGCTTGATTGACATCTCCGATCTCACAGACTCTTGAGTTTTGTTGCACCACTTTGGGTGAGACAGATGAATTCTTCACATTTGCATAACCAAGCAAACCCACGCTTAACCTTCAGTCATTCATGTTCTTTTTAAACACCTGCTTGCAGACTTGTCCTTCACAATACAACTCCTAAAATAAACAAATCACAATTTTAATTGTGTAGATATGGAAATATAGCATAGCACTTGTTTGCTGTTGCTGTTTATACATTTTCCTATGATTATTTGGTTATTAAAAGGGTTATTGATAAAGTAAAGTCAAAACGAAATATATATTTCTGGATTTATTTGACAAAAAGTGACTGTTCTTACCAGATGTAGTTTATCTCCTTCAATCCAGTGAGCCCATCCACGATTCTTCTTCTGTCCAATCTGTGCACACACTAGTTTATTCCCCTCCCATCTGACCAAGGACTGCAGAAATTAAAGGAGAGCGAGCGAGAGAGAGAGAACAGAACATTGAATAATTTTCGCAACAGTCCAGGCACGACAACACATATTGTAAACATAACTTAGTAAAGTAAGCATTACTTTTGTATTTAATGCACACACAATATACACATCTACTTGGCGGTCTCTTACCTTGACATGTCTGTCGTCTAGTCCTTTGGTAAACTCCTTGAACTCCTCGTCCACGCTAAAGGACAGAGTGTATGTTCGAAGGTTGCTGAGGCTTTTGATGATGAACAGGTCACCCTGCTGCTCAATCACCTTCTTTTGCTTTAATTTGAGAGCAATCTTCCGCAAACAAACACTGATACCTAAAAAACAGAGAAGCACAGTGTTTTTCCCAAAGCCCTCTGTAACAAACTTACAATTAATTAACTCACTGTTAGGATCGTATTTTGTGATGACTGCATTTATTAATAATGTATGTATTGTATGTGTACTGTGTATACGTGTTGACTACTGTCTGTCATGTATTGTATGTATTGTATGTGTACTGTGTGTATACGTGTTGACTACTGTCTGTAAGGAAAATTGCCCTGTGGGGACATTAAAGACTACTGCTACTCAAAAACACACACAGCACACATAATTCATGTGCTTTCTTTATTACACATTTGTGTTTGCCTACTGTGTACTTCTAATGGTAACAATGTTTCAGATTCAATATAGTAATGATAAAAGCCACAAGCATTCTCAAAAACATAAAAAATATACAGAAAATATACACGTAACAGTACATTACAGTACACATAATAACTATTTTCATATCTAAAATTGTTCCAACAAGATATTATTACACAAACATACCATTATAAACAAATAATAAAAGAATCAAAAAGAAACCAATCTAAAAAATCCCATAAGGACTTACCCAATGCAACCATGTAGCCTTCCAAGTTAACATTACTGACCATGTCCCACGTACCACAAAGGCTGGCTGGCATCTTTCAGACAAGTAAACCTCAACTGTTCCAGTCGATGTATACACAAATAAAGTCTCCCCAAGCGTGTTGAGCTGACGAATGTGTAGTGAAGAGAACACAGGTGCAGGCTAGCTATTTAACTGGATGTGTTGTGGAAGAGGGTGTGTTCTTAACCGCTTGTTGTCACCTGATTTGAGATCTGGCTGGGCTACACTTGTGTTCATACCGTGATTGATGGGGAGGAAAAGAAGCCTGACATGTCACACAGGTCCTGTGTGGAAACCCTTTTACTATTTCTATTGCATATATTTTCCTTAGGCACCTATTTATTTTTAAATGTCACCAGATAACCAGATATAACCAGTCACAACGTATTGTGAGGGATTTATCAATGAGTCCATATACAAACCATTAGATCAAAAATATACACTTTGACAACACCCGTAGGTTGCAAATAAAATGGACAAATAATGTCAATAGAGGTAGCCTATTCTCCGTCATCTTAATTTGTCATCATGTGTTAATTTGTTGTTAAATGCATAAATAGACACATATGTTTGCAATGAGCAAGACAATGGCAATATGACTACACTACACCAGTTTAAAGAAAATAAAAGAACCCTGGGGAAAAATAAAGAGAAATTCATCACGGAGATAATGAGCAATGACAACCACGTGGAGATCTTGTGACAATAAATGAGCGGTTATTCCCGTGACGCAGCCACGTCTGTCGAAGTGTGTAAACATATTCTGTAGAAGGTATGTTGAAAACCCTGCCTGGGTTGTTTTACTGGCAGAGACAGACAGTGAACCACAGCCACAGGGATAGGGGAAATCCTCCGACATAGGTGTTAGTGCGGATTGCATATTAGTGCTGTGGTTGAACATCTATCAGGGTAAAAGAGTTGTGATACCATTTGGTTTTTATTTCTAAAGTAATCATACTTCTTGCATATAATAGGCTATTGAAGTGTTCACCCAAACACTTTAGGCTTTGATTACCTGAACTGACTGCTTCTTATTGCAATCAATGTGATTAAAGGCAATAGATGACTCCCAATCCCATCAGCAATTAGTATTACAATCAAAAAAGTACCCACATATCTTCCAAGGTATAAAACAGCTATTTTAATTAGCTTTACATAAGTTTGACACATTGGCATATCGTCTACAACCCTACTGCATGTAAACATTATGTGCAGCATTTTTTCTATCGAAAATAAAAAGATGATGGTAATTGTGAAAAATATATCAACTACTAAAATGGAGAAAACCTTTCAGCGATAAATTAAGCCCATCACATTTATCACCACAGGTGCCTGGTAACAACCGCCTACTCTCTACGACGTCGTTTCATGGTTTTATTTATGCTACTGAATATGTTAAGACTACAGCAAATCTTCACACACACGCACGCACGCACGCACGCACGCACGCACGCACGCACGCACGCACGCACGCACGCACGCACGCACGCACGC
>JAODOY010003670.1:0-11385 GCA_025399855.1 Forbesichthys papilliferus
TATATAATTTATTTGCATTTTATTGCATGACGTAAGTATTTGATCACCTACCAACCAGTAAGAATTCCGGCTCTCACAGACATGTTAGTTTTTCTTTAAGAAGCCCTCCTGTTCTCCACTCATTACCCATTTTAACTGCGCCTGTTTAAACTCGTTACCTGTATAAAAAACACCTGTCCACACACTCAAACGTCTCCACAATGGCCAAGACCAGAGAGCTGTGTAAAGACATAAGGGATACAATTTTAGACCTGCACAAGGCTGGGATGGGCTACAGGACAATAGGCAAGCAGCTTTGTGAAAAGGCAACAACTTGGCGCAATTATTATCAAATGGAAGAAGTTCAAGATCTGTCGGTCTGGGGCTCCATGCAAGATCTCACCTCATGGGGCATCTATGATCATGAGGAAGGCGAGGGGTCAGCCCAGAACTACAGGGCAGGACCTGGTCAATGACATGAAGAGACCTGGGACCACAGTCTCAAAGAAAACCATTAGTAACACATTATGCCATCATGGATTAAAATCCTGCAGTGCATGCAAGGTCCCCCTGCTCAAGCCAGCGCATGTCCAGGCCCGTCTGAAGATCGCCAATGACCATCTGAATGATCCAGAGGAGGAATGGGAGATGGTCATGTAGTCTGATGAGACAAAAATAGAGCTTTTTGGTCTAAACTCCACTCGCCATGTTTGGAGAAAGAAGGATGAATACAACACCAAGAACACCATCCCAACCGTGAAGCATTGAGGTGGAAACATCATTCCTTGGGGAATCTTTTCTGCAAAGGGGACAGGACGACTGCACCGTATTGAGAGGAGGATGGATGGGGCCATGTATCGCGAGATCTTGGCCAACAAACTCCTTCCCTCAGTAAGGGCATTGAAGATGGGTCGTGGCTGGGTCTTCCAGCATGACAACGACCCAAAACACATAAACTAAGGAGTGGCTCAGTAAGAAGCATCTCAAGGTCCTGGAGTGGCCTAGCCAGTCTCCAGACCTGAACCCAATAGACAATCTTTGGAGGTAGCTGAAAGTCTGTATTGTCCAGTGACCTGAAGGATCTGGAGAAGGCCTGTATGGAGGAGTGGGCCAAAATCCCTGTTGCAGTGTGTGCAAACCTAGTCAAGAACTACAGGAAACATATTATCTCTGTAATTGCAAACAAAGGTTTTTGTACCAAATATTAAGTTCTGCTTTTCTGATGTATCAAATACTTGTCATGCAATAAAATACAAATTAATTATTTAAAAATAATACAATGATTTTCTGGATTTCTGTTTTAGATTCAGTCTCTCACAGTTGAAGTGTACCTATGATAAAAATTATAGACCTCTACATGCTTTGTAAGTAGGAAACCCTGCAAAATCAACAGTTTTCAACAATCAACAAATAGTGTATCTGTGTTATTATTGTGAGGAATCATTACCAATAGCCTAACATGTGATCAGATAATCTCTTCGAAAATATGAATATATATCAATATTATCATTAAAGGTGAATCATGTAACTTTCTTATTCAGCACGTTTCAAACAAGTAGCCCTTTATATTAGTCAGTACCCTTGAAGTAGCTTTCAGCTCCTAAAAGGTTGGTGACCCCTGGTTTAACATTGAATCAGATAGTGGGGAAAAAAACCAAGAAACAGAGCAATAAACCTACTATTTACTTCTGTCAATCAACAGATATGATATGCAGTTTATTCTTTCCTCAGCCTTCAATTGGCTGGTCACTGTAGAGGGGTGGAACCTACCAAGGTTGCACATGCCTCCATCGTCATGGCTACAGGGATTGTCTCTATGGAAGGGCGTGGCCTGTGAGAGGAACGGGCTGAGACAGGAGAGTGGGGGCGAGCAAGGCAGTGAGGGCGGAGCTAAAACCCCAAAGTGCGAGTGATTGGGGACGTAGGAAGTGGGAGTGTGTTTATAGAAGAAAGAAGGGTTGCCAGGGTGAACCAAGCAGAGCAACACCATTTTACCAGTGACCCAGGCCAGGGTACAAAACACACAACACCAAAACATGCAAGACAAAGTTCAGGAGAAATCAGGTGTGAAACAGACAACACATGGAAAACATTCATGCAAACAAGTCAGGCCAGACACGGTTGTGATTTTTCACGACAATTGTGTTAAGTCATGCAACACACCAGTGAAAGAGGAAATTAACAAAGGAAAGGTCAAGGTAAAACATTGAGAGGAAGTCGAAATTGAAAGTGAGAAAAATGTGGATGCCGTGAAAAGATGAAACGCACAAAACACAAAACAGAGCACAAAAACAAAAACAGAGATTAGCGGCATTTCACAAAACAGATTCCATGACATGCTGTTAGCATAATGTTAGCTAGATTAGCAGTTAGCTGCACTTTACATAGACCTACTAGTAATAGTTAGCAAACATAGGCCAGATGGCTGCTATAGTAGCAAATGCTTTAAACATGGAGGAAAGTTAACTTTGATTCTACAAGCACAACATACAAAAAGCTAACATGGAGAATTTCAAGTGCTGGTTGACATGAAAGGCTGATGAGAATGGCGCTATGGAAGTTGAAAACTAATGAAGAAGGTTCAATTGTCTGCTAGTTTAATTTTTTTAAATGCATACACTGATCTTTTGCATATTACAGGATCAGATTTTATTATATCACTTGCGGCCACACAAATGATGCATGCCATTGTGTACCCTACATATAGGAATACAGCCACACCCTGCCCAGAATCACATTTCAACATTTTAAGAATTGCATTTCTTCAAAGGATTTTCTCTAGTTCAAACTGGACTCACCTGAGCGTGGCTTTAGGCCAAAGGGAGGGCTGATGCACCTCAAGGATCCGCTGGCAGGAGATCTGTCTCCCTATAAATGTAGAAACACATTTATAGAGATTGAGTAGATTTCTTAATATTTGAAATGTCTGTGTATGTCTAAACATAAACTGGTGTTATGTTTGTATGCATGTGTGAAAGCAACGTTTAGGATTTAGGACACCAAAAGCAATGGACAAATATCAACAAATCATGATTATTTATGCATCTTTAAAATAAAGCAAGCATTGTGTGATCGTGATTTCAGTTAAAACATACAGAAGCGAATGGCAAATATATTTGTTTTGTCTCTAACTGTTTTCATTATCTCTAACAGTCAGGAATGAATTAAAACATCACTGCTCACATAAACAGTAGGGTCAGAACATTTTCAGAACATATTATATGATCTATGCAATTTAGGCCATGCAATAGGCTCTATGTCAAACATCACATGACTAAACCAGAATTTCACAAGATGCCCCCGTCCGTTCTTGTTTCAATAAACTATACTGCAAAGCCGTTATGTCGCATTGCAAACGGCTATTTAGAGGCAAGAGCCAAAATGCCAGCACTTTAGACTTAATCATATTAACTAGCCTAGGTCTTGCACATGCCATGTTGGGGTAGTTATCAGATTTGGTGGAATTTTCAGATCTCTCCAGTGTTCAATTGGGTTCAAGTCTGGGCTCTGGCTGGGCCACTCAAGAACATTCACAGAGTTGCCCCAAACACACTCCTTTGTTATCTTGGCTGTGTGCTTAGGATCATTGTCCTGTTGGAAGATGAACCTTCACCCCAGTCTGAGGTCCAGAGCGCTCTAGAACAGGTTTTGATCAAGGACGTCTCCGTACATTGCTGCATTCATCTTTCCCTTGATCCTCGACTAGTCTCCCAGTTCCTGCCACTGAAATACATGCCCACGGCATGATGCTGCCACCACGCTTCACTGTAGGGATGGTATTGGCCAGATGATGAGCAGGGCCTGGTTTCCTCCAGACATGACACTTGGCAGTCAGGCCAAAAAGGTCAATCTTTGTTTCATCAGACCATTGTCACGTCTGCACGGAGGTAAGGACCCAAATGCGAGACACGCATGTAACTAAACAGATTGAATCCAAAACGAAACAAAAGGACAAGAACACGGGTACAACGCAACAGTAATGTGATATTTACATTTACAACAATAACCAACACCGGACTGGGGAAAAAAATTAGGCTAATTACACACGTAGACAGGACAAGAAGACAGACCATTGGTTTACAACAACGAGGAACAGGTGCAGCACATCAGACGTGATTACACAGACACGGGTGGAATTAACAAGACTGGGAAACACTGGGCAGGGACTAACGGGCAAACAAGCTGGATATACAAGGTAAACACATGAAGTGACAAGACTAGCACAGGACTAAGCTCACGAAACATTACAACCATATAATTTTGTATCTCATGGTCTGAGAATCCTTCAGGTGCCGTTTGGCAAATCCCAGGCAGGCTGTAATGTGCCTTATACGGAAGAGTGGCTTCTGTCAGGCCACTCTACCATGCACTTTACCTGATTTTAGTGCTGCAGAAATGGTCCTTCTGGAAGGTTCTCCTCTCTCCATGGAGCAATGTTGGAGCTCTGTCAGCGTGATCATCTGGTTCTTGGTCACCTCCCTGACTTAAGCCCTTCTTAAGCCCTTCTTTCCCAATTGCTCAGTTTGTCCAGCTCTAGGAAGAGTCCTGGTGGTTCCAAACTTCTTCCATTTACAGATGATGGAGGCCACTGTGCTCATTGGGACCTTCAATGCTGCAGAAGTCTTTCTGTAGCCTTCCGCAGAATTATGCCTCGATACAATCCTGTCCCGGAGGTCTACAGACAAATCCTTCATGGCTTAGTTTGTGCTCTGACATGCACTGTCAACTGTGGTACCTTATATAGACAGGTGTGTGCCTTTACAAATGTCCAATCAACTGAATTTGTCACATGTGGACTCCAATCGAGTTGTAGAAACATCTCAAGGATGATCAGTGGATCAAACGTTTGCATAAAGATGGCATATTTTATGGCTGCTTCTGGTTCGCATGGAGAAATGTTCTGGATGGCCAGAAAAATAAAGGTGTAGGGAGATAATCAAAAAGAGAGGCCCTTGCCAAAGAAGTAGCAACATTCTGCAAAATTAGCGACTTGTTCGCAAGGGACCAGGTGGTCAATCAAAAAATACTAAAACACACACAGACACCCAACATTTTAAGTACTGTAGCATTAAGGCCCAGGCATACTTTCAGTGCATCCCTTGGTGTGTTCAGTGGTGTAGTACTCTATGACACCATCAGTTGCATGGCAACTAGTGATTTCTACTTTTTTTAAGCATGTCAACATAAATGCATAATTTTGAGGTATGCGGCTAGCAAATAACAAATGTTAGCAATGAAGAATATAATAACCACAATATAGTCAAAGCTTTTTTGTGAATCATTCTGGATTGGAGCCATATGATAATGCTTTTTGTTTTTGTTTGAGAACATCAAAACAGCACAACTAATGACGTACTCTACAAACCCTCAACACACAAGGCACAATGAAAAGCTTTACATGTGTACTTACTTTAAGTAAGTGCAAGATGGGTGTATACAGTAACTAATAACGACAAGCCAAAATTCTGGTAAATCTGTCTAATGGGTTTGTCATTTCCATAAGCCATCAAAACTACAGAGAATTCCGTGAAAACAATAACCCACATGAAACAAGCATTAAAAAAAAAGTTTTAAAACTATCCCATCTTGTCTAGTATCACATGTCAATCGTATCATGTAACATATTGAATATAAAATTCATTTCTGAAATGAACATGATATATCATGATTTCATCTATTTAGAGTTCATAGGGCAGCACTTATCTTAATCTACCTTACATCTGTTTACCTTCATTGACATATGCCACTCATACTGCCGAAATGCAAGCTGGGCTTCAAACCTGGCTTTTTCTAGAATCATCTCCCTCCTCTTCTGGAACTCATAGCCTGCTTCTGGAGCACACTGCTACATAACGCATCAAACGTTCAGTAAGTCTACTATAAATCCCACAGGTTGAGTTGTAAAGCGCTTAAAACCCATATTTCTCACGTAGGTAGTTAAATGATACCCCCCTACCACCACTATCTTGAGCCTAACAGACATTTTGATCTTAGCATGTTGTAGTGCACTCCTTTTTGATTACTGCTGATGATCATACTTACTTTTGCACTAGCAAAACTGGCAAAAATGTATGAAAGAATATTAACCTATCTACATTACAATGTGCATTACTGTATGTCCGTAAGAGTGCAAACCAAGATATACATCTACATTATATGTATGTACTTTTAAACATAAAAATTTATTTTAAAAGATCTTTTTTTTTTTTTTACAGGTGAGATAATATTTTCCAGATGTGCCCTCAGTTTGAAAGGTAAGTAGTATACTTTCCACATTCGCAGAATGAGTCGGTCCATGTTAAGTAAATATTGTTTCATGGAAAATATGCATACTTCCAAAACATCATATCTGCACGGACATGTGCGACAGGCTGAATCCCACTATACTATAGACAGCAATGGATCTTACAGTGTATAAATATAGTTACGGGAAAACAATGTCTGCACATATAAATTGTAATTATATCACTATCGCTATTTCAACAGAAAGTCATTTACATACAGAAATAGCAGAACAAGCCCATAATGAGCGGAATCTGCATGAAAAATACTGTACAGCCCTAGCTTTCGTCCACGTTGCACGAGGCCACACATTTGGTAGTACCTGGGCCTTAACTGTAGATTCATTGTTATCTTGAGATTCCAAAATTTTTACTTCTACTGTTATTTCCCAATATTACCTTTCAGATTGCAAATCACTCTCTCTGGTGGAGTTGGGTTGTAAACTCTGTCTCTCATTCAGGTGTCATTGTCATCTGCCATTATTGTTGTTTAATTATTCCATATTTTCAGCTTGATCTACATATCATTTTCAGTCAATGAATGTGACATGAGAACTTGCGAGAAACAGTAGTGCATCTTTCTTTTTTCACAATCAAATATACATTTTCACATTTGAATTCAAAGTCTATTTTGTTGTTGTTGTTGTTGAAAGTCTCTAAAAATACAATGCAAATATTGTATGTTTGTATGTGGATGGAGCACTCACTCCATCAAATAACTAAAAGTATAAACCTAAAAACTGTAATTTCATACAGCGCATTCCGTTGCCTGTGGGATTTCTGCAAAGTAAGAAAATCACAGCGTACCTTTGGCGTGAATGAGACGTCATTACATTCCTGCCCACTGCACAGAGAGAGACACAGAGAGTTATTACTGTCCTTGACATAAAAACAGACGGTGTGCACATGGTGCATGGTGCATATGCAGATATGCACACCCAGACTTACTTGAGTGAGTCATCCACCGTGACCATCTCCACAGGGTACAGTTGGACCCCTGACATCTCTTCCTGATCCATGCTCACTCTGACAGACAATAGTTCAATTCATTAGCATGTAAACATAACACAGACTCAACACAAACACTACAACCACGCTCCAACACAAACAACTTAATCTCACATAACGTAAGCCACTACTATATATACTGTACATATATAAAAATGTCATAAGTGGTGCTGTTTTTGTGTCCTTGGGCCATGAGCCATCTTTTCAGCATCACCTGTTAGGGTCCTGCAACAGTTCCATAGCCTCCTTTAGCTGGTTGATCATGTCAATATGAAGTTCTGTGCCCCCTTTCACATTTGATCTGGAACCCATCAGCCAGGCAGAAGGGGTTGAATAATAAACAATGTATAAACAAGCATGGTTAATGCATACTACTGCAATATAGACAATATATCTCTTTTAATGTCAGCTTTATGTAGAACAAAATAAAAGCACAGCCAAAGAAAGCCTCAGTTTTAGACAAATAGATGTACCTACATATGTTCCGTTGCCCAGTGTCTGTCTTCTTCTATCCTGAGGGGCTCATCAAAATTTGCCACTGTTCGACCCTACACAGACACATGCACACAGACTAAATCAGCTTCAGTAAGCAGCAATTATGTAACAAGTCCCACAGACAACAGGCCACGAGTGGCCAGAATCAAACATTACTACCGCCCACTAAACAAACTAAGCAGCTATTGTTACACAATGATGAATTCTCTTCCCACCATTTTCTTTTTGATTGACAATCTTCCATCCCTACCTTCGATTACCCCACATTTCTCATTATTTTCCTCAGTTGAAGCAGGACAGTACATACGTATTTCGCAGAGCAACAATTGGTTACATTTACAATTTAAAATGAATAATAAAATACAGTAACAACATATGCTGCCAAAAAACAACGTAGGATTATTCTTAGATTTCATTATCTTGTTGCTGGCGTGGCTGTACCTTAACACTAAAAATATAATTCAATTGTATTGAAAATAATAAAAAATGCTTTTGATAGGATTAGTCCGATATTAGTTTTAATACTCCATTTGTACTATTTTCTATTATTTGACACATCAACACAAAGGCAGGGTTAACAACTAAACAATGCTACAACATTTAGCATGCCAAGCTAAAACACTATTCTAAAATCTATTCTTTTCCTACATGTATATTACAATACAAAATAGAGACCCATGCCTTGATATAGTTGACGAAGCGTGTGGTGAGACCCGGTTCTCTGTATTCCTTCAGGGCTTCTGTAGGACTCTCCTCAATCAGATGCACAGAGTCTGAGATAGGGTCCGCTGAAATGGAGAGGAAAGTCAATACAGAGATTCGCAGGCAAATCTCAAACGACAGGCATGGAAAAAAGCCGCCAAACTCCCGCTCGAATCAAATCAACTTTTCTCTTAGATCGGTCGATGCTGTCTGTTGCCCAGCTCTGACCTGATTGAGAGAATGAGTTGGTCTATTTAGGTTCTCTGTCAGGGGAGTTGGTGGTAGTTACGCTAATGGAGAGCAGCAGCCCACATACCCAAATACACATCATCAGTCTCTACCTACATTAGCACATAGATACCAGACTGTGATAGACAGCAGAGCCAAGGTACCAAGACATGAGTTACTGCACTAAATAGACCGGAGAGCTGGGTGAATGTGAGATAAAATGAACAATCATTTTTTCATATATTATATTATATTGTTTCATTATTTAAAATGTTTTTAACACTTTGTTAATTTTTGTTTATGTTTGTTAGATAGCATATTAAACTCTAGGCACAGAGTGCCTTTCCATTCTTTTTTCCAGATTAGGGTCTCTGTAGCATTTTTACAGTGTAAAGTGCTCCTACAGTACTTGAGTTTAAGGCATTGCATGGATTTGCTCACTTATATATCTTGATCTCCTTACGCTGTACAACACTAGGCACCATCTTCTTATATCCTTTACACAATCTTGGATTAAAACTAAGGGTGAAGGTGCATTTTCTGTGGCACAGAGAATGTGCTTATGAAATGCTCCCGGTAGAAGTTGACGTCGAGGGGATGGAATATATCGGTCAGAATGCGCTGATATATTAACACTGCCAAGCTCGTCTCTTCTCTGCTCTCATTCAAGTTCAAAATTATTCCTCTGTATTCGGGGGAAACAGCTTTATTGACTTAAAAATAAAAGCTCAGCAAAATATACAAATCTCTAAAATAAGTCTAACATTAGTTTACATCTAACAGGTTATTATAATTATTAGCCTTAAATAGCTAACTATAGGCTGCTGGTAACTGGTAAATAACCCTTAGTTATACTTAATAGTTGACCTGATAGACAATAGTACTCCCCCAACCTAACCTACATAGGAATCGGCTACAATTACGGATGACAAAGATATGATACTGAGATCGTAAATCAGTCCGATCCTGACTCAATAGCTGGATTGGTATTGGTGACAATTGGACAGTTGTAACCGATCCATGGGGCTAATCCAATTAAATTATTTTACACACGTAGATCTACTGTCAAGCATCAGTAGGGTTGGGTACTGAAATTCAGTTTCAAGTTGGAACCAAAAAGAAAATGTCAAGAACCGGGTACCTTTAAAATAAATAATATTTCGGTTCTGCTAATCGGTTCCAAAATGCGATTTAATTATTAGAAATTGCTTTAGCTGATGCGCAGCCATCTGCCTGTCACGCTGTACGCGTCATCGGTGCAGTGTATTTCACAACCTAGCATACAGTTGCAAGAAAAAGTATGTGAACCCCTTGCATGAATTGGTCATAAAATGTGCTCTGAAATATGCCCCTTCCAAGAATGATTATTGTACAATCCTATGCACAGGGAAATTGTCAAGCGTATAGGGAAAATAATTTTCTTATCACTACATATTTTCGTTAAATTACTTTAAAATGACTAATATACAACCAACACATTTTTAGCTGCTGTAAACATACAACATAATTGTTTAAAGTATAGGCCTAGGCCATATGCAGTCATGGTTTTACTATTTTGTTTATTGTATGTCCTGATCACGCTAAATACTGCAGGCTACTTTTATCAGACAGCAAATAGTTCCCTTTATCGTGAAGAGAGTTCCTGCAGAAATTTCTACCGCAACGCAACGGAAATATCGGTCATTTTGAACTGGCATATCTGTATGATGAAAATCACACGACGCCTCCCTCTGCAGCTCTACCGGTAGTGGAGCTGTATGTGCCGTGTAAAGCACCAGCATAACCAGATAGAGCTGAAGCCACGCTAAAACCATTAATATTGTTTTCTAGCGTTATGTGCTTACAACATTTTATTCGTTTTATTTTTTACTTATAATTACACTGGGCTTTGCTAAAGGTTGACAATGTATGTAACATTGTCCAGGTCATTTCATACATTTAATTATCAGATGAAAGAAACTCACGACATGAATATGAGAATTCTACAGGTTGGATTCAATTATAAATGGGAAAGCAGACATTAAACAAGATTAATACTATAAAGTAACATATTGACATACAAGGTCAGCTTTGGTGAACCTAGGCCTAAATGTTCATGTTAGTTAATAGTGTTCTTGAATTTAAACCAGCTGGTAAATATATGATTTGTTCATTTACTCACCTTTGTAAACTGTTCTTATATATTCTATGCTGTAATTGTACAGTATGTAATTATAATAATTAAATGCATTAACACATATCCACATTTAAAAAGGCTATTCTTATTTATCTTATTTTTTAAAAATGAAAGGAAGAAGAACCCTTCATGAATCCTGTCAGTGTCACCATTGACCTTCATTTGACTGATTATAGCCTAAATGAAAAGTCAGGAAATTCTCCTTCTTGAAATATGTTGTATTTCTTCTCCCAAAAATATTGGAATCGGAACCAGGAATCGATAAGAACCGGAATTGACAAACAGAATCGGAATCGTTTTTGTTGTAGAATCAGATCTCTATGACAACACGCAAGTAATATGGCCTACAAATGAACGTTTGACAACACAATATCATCAGATCGATGAGATTATAAAGCAAGGGGGCAGCGGGGGTAAACATGTTTGGTCTATGTGCGATAGGAAAATGGAAGCGTCCGCTAGTGTTCCTTTAAGACAGAGTGACAGCGCTCGAACACAGCAGATGAGCGGAGCTGC
>JAODOY010003671.1:0-11385 GCA_025399855.1 Forbesichthys papilliferus
GTGTATGTGCAGGTATAGGCACTATTTTGTGTTAACTACAAGTAAGATAGTTACCAAGCAGTTGTTCTTGCGCATTGATAGCTTGTTGTTTATTGTTAATATGTTCGTAATAGGTTACAAACATAACACTTTTATTGTTAATATCAATATCGAAATTATATCGTATCGACCGAAATTTTGAAATATAATTATGATTTCAATTTTGGCCATATCGTCCATATGTATTTTTCCTACGCAGAAGCATTGGCCTTTTCTTTATTGTGCTAAAGCTCATAGGCTAACGCAGCCTATAGACTACGTTATTTATTCTGTCCATAACAGCTGATTTCACAAGATAGACTTGTCAGAGAAAAATAGGACCCGCACCCTTGTGGAGCTCTTGTATTAATAATTTTGGGGTATGAGATAGCTGAGATTAATCTAACTGAATGCTGATTATGGTCAGTAAGAAAATTATTAATCCAAAAGATAAGACTGGGGTTTACTCCAAGATTCACCAGTTTACCCTCCAGCAAGTGGGCTTGGATGGTATTGCATTGCTTAAATCTTCAAACATTTTGACTACACTTTGTGCCTGGTCAAGGTGCTAATAGACGTTATTCATCATTGTCAGCAGTGCGTCTTCAACACCTGCACAGTAGGCAAACTGGTTTGGGTCCAGCAACAATTTTTTTTGCAATATAATCATTTTAATCAAACTTAACAAAAAAGATATAGTACGTGATATACTGTATGTTGTGTGATAGCCTAGTTGCCTATAGCCTGTTAGGTTTGGTCACATCCATCATGTGGAATGTTTTTGTAATGCATTGTGATTTAATCACTGTCACAAAATAAACTCCATGAAGTTGGCACCCCATATAAAAAGAATGTGAATCAATTTTGAATAGTTTGTGCATCAAAAAAAAATGTGTGCACAAACTGTTTTAGAGAAATTAGACAGTGTTTTTTTGCAATGGTGTGGCATCCCTGCCTCTTTTGTGCAACTAACTTTTGTGCAACAAAACACTTATGCATCATTATTTCACGTTTTATTGAGGTTTATTTTATGTAAAAAATTACATCATCCGCCCATTTATCTCGTGTTCGAATAAATGCTCATCTGCTTGTAAATTAAAATGTTTTATTCATTTTTTTATAAAGGTTTGCGCACTTTTATTTTGCGTGCACAAATGAATCTAAATACTTTTATTCACATTCTTGTGAATAAAAGTGCCAAATCATTACCTTATCCCTAAGCATATTTAAATAACTTTCTTCTACATTCAATTATTAATAATTTAGAAACCTAAAATGGTCATGCTTTAAACTCAAAAACAGGCAAACGGGATCCAGATTCAACTTTGTCATTGGACAGAATATAAAAACTTGGGAACGAAATATAGTTTGGCATCTGAGACAGATAATACAAGCAAGCAAAGACAATGCATTAGGTGCAACTGAAGGGAAATTAATACACGGGAGCCTCTAGCTTTCAATAATCATTACTACATGTTGAAACTTATTGTTAGTCTGGGCAACCTTGAAAATGAAATGCTGCATCTCAAGGGGCTTTCCTTCAATAAATGTAATGTGTGAGTCTGGTAGCTTAGCGCATTGAATTTATTGAAGGATAGCCCCTTAAGATGCATCATTTCATTTTGGCCAGAATTTTTGCCAAAAATGTCCAGTGTTTGGTTTGCTTTCACTTTGTGTGTGCATCTTTGCATTGAACTTAAGGTCCCGCCTTCGCAAAAGCCACCATTGGTTGATCATGTAGCTGAAACGCCCTTCACAAGACTACTACAGAAGGCTACATATTATTTGCATACAATAAAAGTTAACTGAAACATTTCAGTGTTAAAGACTAGACAATACAGTATGTTTATGTATTCAAATTGTGTGGTCTGCTAGCCTGGTGTAACCAGACCACACTCACTTTGTGAATAGGTCCATAGGGAAGTGTTTGCAGTTGCATCCTCCTACTTGGCGTAGACCTCTGGTTAATTTTCAAAGTGTTTTGATCGTTCTACCACCATTTTGAAACACGTTCGACTTCAACGTCATCTCACTAACCCACGCTGATTGGGCCGCCAGCAGTGTGGCTGTGCGAATGGTATTGTTATCAGGGTTTACAGACTGTAATCTCAGCTAAATAAATTAAACTGAGAGCATAGTGGGGCGGAGCCAGGCTAGCATTCTGCATCATTTTGTAGAAAAACTTGATTATTGCAGTGCAGGCTCAAATCAGACAGCAAACAGACAGTGAGTAGATATCTGATGACAAAAGTGTATTTGCTTACTTTAAAGTTTAATACCATAGTTGCATGGATGTGGAAGCATTCAACAACTTTTTTAACCCCAAAGCATCATCCTTCCGCCTACACAATGGGTACCTGTCAGCCCCGCTGCCATCCTGACCACAGTGTCATCTTTTTGAAAGCCAAACATTTGTTTTATTATATTTTAGCTTGGTTTAAAATATTTGTGAGCTAGGAGAACTTTAACAGCCTAATTATAATAATGCAGTAGCAAAAATGCAAGCATGTGAACCTTTAAAGGTGATACATGTAAGAGGTTATGTTATATGTTTAAAACATAAAAAAAAAAAATAAAAAGGTATAAGAAATATCAGTTTTAATGATATTTCACAGATTCAGAGAGATTGTAGAGATATTTTCTGAAATGTAAAGCTGGGTCTGGTTCGTACCCTTGTTATCATTGTTGTAGTACTCGAGACCGGTCTCGAGACCACTTTTTTAAGGGTTCGGCCTCATCTCGGACTCGACCACATTTTTACTCTGTCTTGTCTCGGCTTCAAACCAAGAGGTCTCGGGATTTTACTTTGAGACCGGTAAAGACCACAACTGCGGGAATATAATTATTGCCGCCCGGTGTATTATAATTATTGTGATTAGAAGTAAATCCTTCCTTAAATTTCTAATGTTTTACTTTACGTTTTGCCACTGAGCAGGCCGGCTGGCCGCAACTGCAGCGCATTGCGCTGTCTCTGTGTGTTTGTCAGACTGGGCTAAACTAATACTTAATGTTGAGGGGAGATACAAGCGGTCCCTCTCATCTTGGACTGATCCTTGAAATTCTAAGATCTGATTGGCCCAAGAGTGTTTTAGCAGTATTGAAGATAATGCAAGGTGGTGTACAAAATATTTATTCATTTTAGTTTCTTATCCAAATAAATTGAGGGCAGGGTAGACAAATTAATACGTGTGTAAAAATTAAAAGACAAGCATGTTTATATGTAACTTTGGTGTAAAATGTAAAAGACAGAACACACAGGCCTACGGTGCATCCTAAGCGAAGTCAGTCAGCTGCCTGAAGAAGCAGTATGGGCTATAGACTACAAGAGATGTCAGGTACAAGCAGCAAAATGTTCTACATTTATATAAGCATAATTCAGACATCCAAACGATAGCTATTGTTTTAATTTTTCTAAAGTTTAATCTGGTGGCTAGAGTTGGTAGGCTTATGAATCAATCAATCTTTATTTATATAGCACTTTTCATACAAAATAATGTAACACAAAGTGCTTCACTCTCATTAAAAACAATACAAAATTATTAAAAACAATACAATATTTTTTTTTTAAAAAGTAATACCACCACTCATGTTAAACTCATCATCCCAACCCTCCAATCACAAACAAACATCGCGAGTCCCATTCCCACCACCCAGTCCCAAAAAAAAAAAAAAAAAATACAGGGACCCCAGACCCTGTCCCCTGCCACCTCAATCTCAGTCAGAGAATGGAACCCCGTAGATACTGACAGAACGAGCCTACACACCAACATATCACAGACCCCCAAGGATGTGGCACCAGGAGCGCATCACCGAACACAGACACTGAGCCGGTGACTAAATGGACCAGCTCCCCCCAGCTAATCCCCAGGCACTGCAGGCCAGCGCACACACCCACCCATAATCCAGCCCACCAACCATGCACCACCATACCGCCACCATAAGCGGAACCCTGGAGACGACACCACAGAAGCACTAAATAACCCAATCTACGACACACCTCCCAGAACCTCCAATACTGAATCCAGTAAACATAAAGAATGCTAATAGCCTACCTAATAGGATTAGGTTGTTAAAATTGGTTTTAGCACTCTTAAAAAACAAATTGAAACTATTGTATGAATTTATTGTTTTCTGTCTGGCCTAAGTTGTATCCCTATTGTTAGATTTTGCATTCCTGGTTCCTGCATTTCTTTTGAAAGCAATAAAGAATGCCAGACACTTATATTCTATTATATTTTAAATTACTTAAATAAAGGATACAGACAAGGCACACATTGTTGCATAAAAATTCCCCAGAATGCAGGTAATTAAGTGTTTTATGTTAACATTAATGTAAACTGTTATACAGTAAAATGTGTAATTTAATAGGCTTTGTACAATATTTCATATTCCCCTAAAGGTCTGATAGATTCACCACAGCTGTTTTTTAATGTACAGACTAGGCAGTACAGACTAGACTAGACTATTTAAAAACAATTATTTAGCCAAAAGAAAGGGCAAGGCTATCTACAAACATAAATAAACTACTGCATCATAGTTTATTACAGAGGATGGTGTGTAAACTAAATTTTTATTTGCCAACCAGGTCTTCTCTAAACAGTTCTCGGGCCAGTTGGCTTCAAAGTCCAGGGACTCACCAACCTAATTTTGTTCATGTCTGTGAAGTTAGTTATTAATAGGCCTACTTTCCTAATGCGTGTATTCAACTGTTTACTCATAAAGAAAATACTATGCAACGTCATGCCTCCGTCCAATCCAACAATGTTAGGCGATTAATTGCACTCATGCATAATATAGGCTACACGGTCAATGTATTATGTGCAAGAAGGCTATAGATCTTGCAATATAGGACTCAAACTGGTCTGGTCTCGGTCTCGCTCTGCCTTGGTCTTGGTCTTGACTCGTTCTCGACTCCTCAAAGTCTTTGTCTCGGTGTTTCTGATTTCTGGTTTCGGTGAAGACTTGGTCTTGGATTAGTCGGTCTCGACTACAACACTGCTTGTTATACCACTTGGTACCTCAAGGGGCAAGGTGTGTCACTAGCTGGCACTAGCAGAGCAGGCTGTAGCCATCACGAGAAGAAGTATGCCGAGAGATACTCATGGACATAATATTGGAGCTATGCTTGCAACCTATTGGCTTATACGATAAGTATATGAAAAATATAAATTTCCAGCAAATGTCTTAATTACACGAATATTGTGCATTTGAATCAGTTCATAGAAAATTATTATTAAATGTGAATACGTAACCTCTACAGTAATATTCAAGGTTTAAGTTATAAAAAATATTTTAACAATGTTCTAGTGAAACTATAGCCTAGTTTGGTCATACATGACGTATTTACAGCCTTGGCAATCAACTATACTGCACTGGAAGCTCTTTGCATTACACCCGACTGAATTAGAAGAGTTGCAACTGTAAATTGGATTATGCTTGATACTGACTATTTTCTAATGGACTGGTGAGTAAACCGCTCTATATGCAAATAGGGGCATAATGATCTCATTGGACATTTCAAAGCAGCTTCTCGCCAATGTCAAGCATGTTAATTGTTTACAGTTGTGTGGGGGTAGCATTTAAATGTATTATCACGTGTTCCTTGTCTGTATAATTTCAACATGCTGCGACCGCGTGTTATGTTTTCTGTCAGTTTGCCTACGGCCCTGATCACACAGATTTGCTTCCTGGGCCAAATGTGACATTGACGAAACGTGTGCAAGAGATTAGTGCATGCCAGGCGCGCCGTAGCATAGGAAAACAATGGTGTTGCTGGTGACGAGTTTCTAGTAATGCGTCTGTGTGATCGGAGCCTACTAGTAACTAAAAGCCAAGCAAATTTGGCTGAATGTGGCCATTTTCTTGTTAACCTTCCAAGGGCGAGTGTCGCGACTCCAATTATGTTTATCATAACATTTTATGAATGGTACATGCAACTAGCTTACGTTTTTTTTTTTCGTCAAAGTCACTCTATATATGGAAGGTCTCCCAATTCATTCACCTAATCCAAAGCCATAGTTAAATGACACTGACCCAATCAAATCCCATATTCAAATGAGCTAGTCTTTTGTTCACAAACCCATAAATAACTGTTAGTGCAGCGAAATTTACCTGTCGTTTTGACGAGGTGATATACTTATGATACAGTATTATGAAAATGTGTTTTTCTTTTGCTTATTACGTAATAATCTTATTTTATATGTGTGTAGCTTACATAGGATAGGGCTAGGCCTATAGGCATACATAAAGGTTCGGTAACAACCAAAATGTGTGTCCCGTGTGTAAATCCTTAGTATGTCTGTATGTGCATAGTATTCTACTGGTATACCTACCTGTACATATATTTATTGAATAACCCAGAACCTGTTTACTTGTGTTATTGTCATGTAGACTACTGTACATGTACAGAGATGAGCAGACAGTATAATCTACAAGCAGTCAGAACAGGCAGCCAGAACAAGGAGGTAAGCCAAAACGACAGTAAAACGCCCATGGCTACACATGCTTCTTTTGTTGTAAAATTGTATAGCTTGATTTGATCTAAATTATACAATTATATGTTCATAATTATCATATTTTTATAATGATATGTCTACATTTCCAACCTTTTTAAATGTCTATTAGAGCATGTTTGTGTTTTTTTATAGTAAATAAACATGATTATCCAAATTCGAATATAGTTTTTTTTGTACGTGTTATTTGGCTCAGATATGTTGATGTATGTCAAAGTGAGAAAATGAGTATCAGGTTATATGGGTGGTGTTGTGCTGAAAAGAAAAATACCAAATATTGTCATATATTTATTTATGTGGTATATAAAAGGTATTTAAAATACGCCCTAGACTCTGAAGGGGTTATCAATATGGCAAGGAAATAAGAATATTATAATATAGTAGTGTTGTTGGTTCTCACTGTTTTAGCATTTTAGTTGAACTGAGCTACTTTTGCCATAATAGTATAAATAGGCTAAATCACTTGTGTAGTCTATTGGCTTTTTTTACTGTATGACTGTGTGTGTGGACACATGTAAGTGGATTGACTGAGAAATTGGCGTGAGAGGGTGAACTAAAGACGCCATATTAGTCAGGTGAAATGTGACCACTAATTGTTTGGAGAAGATGCTAATTTATTACACATAGCACCTTCACCTCGCACAGTCACAAAAAATGGTTGCACATGCAGTTCAATGCAACACCACAAAAAAGATATTGCAAAGGGATATAGACATCTGAATGTTACATACCGTAAAAGTTTGAACATATTTGCTTCGAAGTTCATCCACCACATCCTGAGGCAACAATGGCTCAAGCTGGTAAACATCACACTCTGAACAAAGTTCTAAATGTCCCATCATCTCACGACTGAAACACAAAGATTGGTTATATATTCAGTTGTCTTGTAAAAAAAAAATGTTTCATTGGTTAAAAGTTTTTATTTAATTTAATTTTAAGAATTTACAATCTAATATAGGTTTACTAACTGAAACATAAAAACCTGGTCTGGTTTATCTAAAATAGCTGAAATAACTGGCATTGGTATCAAAATGTATTATAACAATAGCAAAATAAAAATGTATTATTTAAATCTTAATTTTACCAGCCACATTAAATGAATCACTCTACATCATAAGAATATTGCAAGTGTGGAAGTTTTATTAGATTAGATCCACAAATGTATACCTCTACCAGTATCTGTAAATATTTTACTCTCCACAAAGATGTATTTTTATATTTGTGTTGTGTAAAATCATATCCACAAAATGTGTACAGTAGGAGTCGATATTTTAATATTCCGCAGAGATTAATAATAGTGTCACCTCTGTTTTTTTCCCCCCACTGAAAACAAACTTTCCACCACAAATTTCCCAATCATACCGCTAGGAATGCTTGGGAAATGTGAGATATAAAATGTCTACACAAACAATGACAAAACCTGTTTAAACACAACTGAATTATAAAAGTTAATGTAACATCAAATGTGTCAGTCTGTAGGTGAGTAGTCACCACACAAGTCCCCCCAGAATTCATCAGGAATGACTAAGTAAATCGGCTTGGGGGCTTGCTTAATCTCTCAAAATTAGTCTTGGTCTCAAGGGCTTGTAAAAGAAAGGGTTGGGGATGTCTATTACAAATGTTTTGCCCCCCACCACCTAAAACTTGATAAAGACTATTGTATGGCGATTTAATTTATTAAAAATAAAATGTACTCTGCCATGAGGCAGGCCATATTGTGACAGCAGGAACAGGCTAGCCCTGTCCAGCCGACAATGCCGTTGCTCCAGTGCAGACCAGACCATAGTTTTGGGAACAAAGTTGCCAGGCAACTGGAGGGGCTGGCCATCCACCAGGTCGGCTGAGGACAACTGATCCTCCGTAGGTGCCGTTCTGAAACCCAGCATCACCCGCAGAAGCATGTCAATCCAATTACCACCATTAAAACCTGCTGTAAGGGTTGCTTTTATGAAGAAGTAAAAACACTCACATAGGCCATTTGCCTGTGAATGGTAAGCTGTGGTAAGGTGAAGAGAGATGCCTAAACGTTGAATAATGGATATCCAAAGCTCAGACATGAACTGGGAGTGCCAATCAGAGGAGAGATCAGAAAAAACACCAAACTGAGTAACTGATGAATGCATGTGCCACATCTGCTGTAGTTGTTGATGTCAATGGGACAACCTCAGGCCAACGGGTGGTTCTGTCCACCAACCAGGTCCATATTGACATGGTCAAAAGATTTCACAGGAACCGTGAATAGCTTCAAGGGGGCCTTGATGTGTCGTTGGACCTATGTATATTGACTGTGTAGCATGCATGCTACAAAGTCCCTGACCCAGTCCCGAACATTCATCTTCATGCCAAGCCAAACAGACACAACTAACCGTTGTGAAGGCTTCACACCTTGGTGTGAAAGTCCATGGATGGAATTGAAAATCTGCCATGTCTAATCCTGAGGCACCAGCGGGTGTGGTCATGCTGTAGACACGCCACAGAGCAGAGTTGTGCCTGCATTATTGAAATTAATGTCATCAAACTGCAATGTGATCAAACAAGAAAGAACTCCAGAAACCACCACCTTATCGTGGTGGAGAGGTTTGGGTGCCCCAATGAACCTGAGGGCTGTGTTGTCTGGAGCCTTGTGCTCCTGGTAGGGTCTCCTAAGACAAAGTGGTCTCAGGGTAGGGGCCAAACTAAGAATGGTTCAGAAGACCCCCATGAAGAACTCACTAAGAGAAGGAGTTACCCTACCCGGAGGAAGTCCGGGGCCCCCGTCTGGAGCCAGGCCCAGAGGGAGGGCTCCCCGGTGAGCACCTGGTGGCTGGGTTTGCCACGGAGCCCAGCCGGGCACAGCACGAAAAAGCAACGTGGATTTTACAAACTCTGACTGTTGTCTGTGCATATTCACCGAACAGCAGTTCAGAGTATTCAGCCTTCTCGGAGACCCAGAATGTATGGGGCTCCAGTAGGGGACTCCATAGTTCTACAATGATGGAGATACCTGGAGAGGAGTGATTGGGAGGAACAGCCTCCCTGATTCAAACCCGAGCGGGCGTGTGTTGTTAGACTTCTGTGCTAGTCATGGACTGTCTATAACAGGGGTCGAAAACCATGGGCACGCATAAGCGTAACCAAAGGCGAACTGGTAATATCTTTTTTTTGTCTTTATCTTATCTTTAAAAAAAATAATAATTTAAGTAGACTACATGCTCATCCGGATAATATAGTACGATGTTTTATAATCCGCATGGGAAATTGCCGTTGCGCACCCGAGTTTGATTGATCCATACGCTTACAGAAAACACTAGCCTCTGACTGGCTACCGTACCGTAGTAGCCGAGTACTCTGCTGGAGCCGGAGCGGGATCAGTAGCATGTCTGCAATGGCATGTTCGCTAGCTAAGAAAGTTTAAGTAGTAAATGTTCGAGCATTTCAGCCTCCCTGGACACAATAATGGGGGGGGTTGTGTTACAGAAGGACCGTGCTGTGTGTACTTTATTTCTTGAAAATGTTGTTTGCCGAACATCGAATGTTAAATGCCGTTTTGAGACCAAGCGTGAGAAAACATTCAAGGATGGGGCAGAGAAGTAACCTGACAAGCCAGATGGATTGTTGTTCACAACAATCTTGCGGCGAAATTGAAGCTATTGATGCTATTGCAAAAAATGTTACATCAGAAAATACATTGCAATCATTTAGCTAAAATGGGTACTGTAATCTGTAACCACACAGGATTAAAAAAATTTATATCCAGCCATCTTCTCCCGCTTATCCGGAGTCGGGTCGCGGGGGCAGCAGCTCCAGCAAACTTCCAAGGGGTTCACATACTTTTTCTTGCAACTGTATATATATGTGTGTGTGTGTGTGTGTGTGTGTGTGTGTGTGTGTGTGTGTGTGTGTGTGGATAAGGGCTGCGCTTTATCACCAATCCTGTTTGTGATATTCATGGCCAGGATATCGAGGCGTAGCCGTGGTGAGGAGGGGTTGCGATTCGGTGACCTGGTCACTGCTTTTTGTGGTCCTGACGGCATCATCGGTCTGTGACCTCCAGCACTCACTGGATCGGTTCGCAGGCATGTGTGAAGTGGCTGGGATGAGGATTAGTACCGCAAAATCTGAGGCCATGGTTCTCAGCAGGAAACCGATGTTGTGCCTACTCCGGGTAGGGAATGAGGTGGAGAGATTATATCTCCACACTGGCCTGGGAACATCTCGGGATCCTTCAGTCAGAGCTTGCTGATGTGGCTCGGGAAAGGGAAGTTTGGGGTCCCTTGCTGGAGCTTCTAACCCCGTGACCCGACTCCAGATAAGCGGGAGAAGATGGCTGGAACTCTTCCATTTGAACTAGTGTGGCTGAAGTTACTACATACAGCATTAGCTGCTGGCATTGGTTATCTTAGTAGCAGAGTCAGCACTTTATTCATACAACTAGAGTTCAGGTAACTATAGAAACAACAATGCTTTGAATAAATAAATCCCAGAATGCATTTCATTACCTTAACGTGGTAGGTGATATTGAAACAATTGAATAGTATAATATTAAGTAAAATAAGTAAAATACTCTGCTACTAACTACTTTAATCTACCCAAAAAGCTTCCATGCATAAATACACCCACACAAGCACACCTCTTGTAAGTGTTGAGGACCCAAGTGAGCAAGGAGACGATTTCATTAGCCTCCAGTTCTTCAGAAGCCAGTTCTTGGACACGAGCTGATACAGCGGTATGGTACAAAGAAAAGAACCTAAAAAATACATATACATTGTTATTTAGTATGTTTAGTACAACTTACACTCCCACATTATGTTGATGCTTAAGATGTTTCAAAAGTCAAAAGCATTCTGTTTGGTTAAACAGACCGATTATTAATGCC
>JAODOY010003672.1:0-11383 GCA_025399855.1 Forbesichthys papilliferus
CTCTTTAAGTTCTGTAGAAATACAGAGGTTCTCCCCAAATCACTGAACGACTTTAAACCTCTTTAAGTTATGTAGAAGTACAGAGGTTCTCCCCAAATCCCTGAACGACTTTAAACCTCTTTAAGTTCTGTTGAAGTACAGAGGTTCTCCCCAAATCACTGAACTACTTTAAACTTCTTTAAAAAGCTCACAATTTTAAGTATCGTGTCTACAATCTACTGTATATTCTATTAAAGTGTAACTGCACCCCAGCGCTGAGCCTGTGAACACATACACACAAACACACGTGCACGCACATGCACAGACACCTACACACACACGCACACACACACACGCACACACACACACGCACACACGCACGCACGCATGCGCGCACACACACAACACATACACATGCACACACACAACACACACACACGCACACACACACGCACGCATGCGCGCACACACACAAACACACATGCATGTGCACACACACAACACACACACACATGCACACACATAAAAACGCACACAACACACACACACACCAGGGTTGACCTTTGCCCCCTGAAGGGCCACAAAGGCATGGCAACAATACCAAAGCGGAGCAAATAAAGGTGTGTAGCACCCAGAGCCATGGAAATAACAGAGTTACGCCAACGGAAGTTCTAAAGTTTCAACAGTCACATGGTTCATGGAGAGGCAAAACCTATGGTACAATAGTTCCAGGAAGTGCTTGGTGGGCAGTTTGAATATATATATATATATATATTGAGACGGCCGACAGACATTTAACTTCATTAACGTTTTTGGGTAAGTAGTAGTCAATAAATGCACCGATTTACATTTAATATATAATTTATAGTGTACTTTTAGTATTTAGGCTAAATTCCGGGAACTATTTTGAGGCTCCGTTGCGGTTAAAAAAACGGTCCATTGGAGTGAACGGAGATGGCGCAACTCTGTTATTTCTATGGCTCTGGTAGCACCCAGCAGACATGTCCCAGCAGCAGATGGGCGCCATGACAACGCTGTATGAACGTAGGATGGATGTAGCTAGTTAAATACACTATAATCTTTTAGATCTTCTTCCACACACACACACATGCACAACCTCCCCGGCCACTTCACCACCATGAAAGCACACTTATGGATCTTCTCCACCAGCTTGAACATGAGACCCCCCCCATCCCCCTCGTCTCCACTTACGGATCTTCTCCACCAGCTTGAGCATGAGACCCCCAACGTGCAGGTCTCCCTTCACCCGCAGCTGGACGGGCTCGTGCTGGACGCTGTCGCCGCCGTCGCTGTGGTCCACCTGGATGGACAGCTCCCAAGACGCGTGGGCGTACTCCGCTGGTGCGATCATGGCCCCCCGGGGTTCAGTCAGCCGCACGCTACTGAGAGGCAGTCACACACACACAGAGTCAGTAGCCCAGTAGGGATGGGCGATACCAAACTTCCTAAATTAATACCAATACCAATACCGATACCGATACGATGCTGTAATAGTAATGTTATGAACAGTTGAATTTGATGACGTATGAGTGTAACGCTGAAAACCAGCCAGGTGCTGGGAGGATTTTTAACGTATATGACGTGTCGTTCTGCTTTCAGCCCATAAAATGCTGATCTTTATAAAAACAGGAATGTTGTCAATATTAACACCAGCATTGATGTGTCTCCTCACAGATCAACCCTGTTACTTCGTTTACAGCTCAACAAACACATTTGAGGGTGCAGTCACACTTTAATTAATAAGTAAAAACTAGACAAGCCTAGTTCAGCTGCCCACGGGATGAGCCAACACATTTAGCATGTTTAGCATGCAAGGTTCCTCAGGAAATGTATCTTAATGTGCTCAGTTTTTACATGGTAAATGGTAAAAGGACTGCATATATTGTATCGCTATCAGGGTTCCCCAATCCTGGTCCTGGAGGGCCGCTGTTTTAGATGTCTATACTGGGTCCTCATAACCAGCTGTTCATGTGAATCAGCTGTGTTGGAGCAGGGCAGCGGCCCTCTAGGACCAGGGTTGGGTAACACTGGTCTAAAAGGTGCATTACCACAGCCTACTAGAATGTAGCCGTGCACTTTTACAAGGTCGGTTTACATTTTACAAGGTCGGTCAGTCAGTCAGTCAGTCAGTCAGTCAGTCAGTCAGTAAGTCAGTCAGTCATATGCTCAAAAGAGCTGTATCCTATTACCAGCCCCATAGGCTGAAGGTCTATGGGGCTGGTATGGGGAGAGATCCCTGCTCTTAACGTTAGTGTAGTGTACACTAACCCCACATTAACCAGGGATTGATTTGACCTACTGCAGTTCAAGTTATGACACATGAATACACTGGATGTGAGTGAATAACACATCTGGGCTTTTTCCCGCATGACAAGTTCAGCTGAGTATAACTAACTGTATTAAACGTCTGCCCAGCGAGAAAAAGACTACTGCCTAAAATAGAGTTATACAGAAGGTTTGTGACCAGACTAGCTATTAGATATAGTACATAATACTGAAGAGAGCGAGAGAGGGAGAGGGAGAGAAACATAAAAGGAGGGATTCCAACTATAATAAACAGTATGAATGGTCGTCTCACGGGAAGGGTGAGATAAGGAGACGTCAGGCTGGGAACAAAGGAGTAAAGGTGCGGGCAGGAGGAGGGTAAGGCTAGGAGGAGGTATGGGAGGAGGTGGAGGAGCAAAGGATTCCATCTTGGAATGTATGACGAGCAGGGACACGAACAGATCCCAGGAGCGACTACGAGAAAATACAACCCCTTCCACACACACACACACACGCACACGCACACGCACACGCACATGGTCCTGATCGCACTTCTTGCCAAAAACTGATAGGACAAAGGGACACACACACACACTCACACACACACATGCACACATACACACACGCACACACAAGGGCAAACAAAGTTACAGCCGCACTTGGTATGCGGTCTTGAGACTTTGTCCCTTTATACATGCTTGCTAGCGAGCCCAAAGGGCATAATATCCTACAAGCGATAGATAGGTCTAACATGAGCGCTGCTTACGTGCGCGCCGCTCCTTCCCTACACAGATACACAGCTGCAGGCTACCAACAAAACCTCAAACAAACGCTGAGCTTTTAATGCTGCTAACTTGGGGGGAGGCTTAAGGTGTGGTATTATGTGTAACCTACTTGTTTGTTTTATTATGTATTTTTTTAGGGTGTGTAATATAGCTATTGTCTACACAAAAGAACACAAAGCGGTAGACTGTTTGTATTGTACGGGGGAAAGTTCTAGTATAATTTAAAATACATTCAGTCCTCACTAGAACAGCAGGCTACTTCAACAGAAGACCAACTAAAGTATGTAAACTAACTGTATTAAACGCTGGCGACTGTGTGACAAATAAAACCAATCATAGCCTACTAGGAATAAGCTCCGATCAATAAGAAAATCCACGTAGCACAAGTCAAAGCTCGTTATGTCCTTATAACAATAACGTTATCCAGTTATAAATTAATAGAAACACCAGGCTACAAAAAATGCACACTATTGTCAACAGAATAACTAATTTCACGTGAATATATAGATAAATATATATTTAATTTAAGGGTTGTAATTGTAAGCTCACCTTAACTTGAGTATGAAAATCTGTCAATCGGGACAAAATTCCTGGTTATTTTCTTTCCCACCGGAATGATACAGAATAGTCACGCAGTGTTAGTAATAAACTCCGCCCCCTTATTCCAGGTGAAGGAAGTGGGCGTGGTTCAAAGTAGAGACAAATATCTCAAAATTCCTTTAAGTGAAGTGAGTTACTTACATCCTTTAAGTGAAGTGAGTTACATCCTTTAAGTGAAGTGAGTTACTTACATCCTTTAAGTGAAGTGAGTTACATCCTTCAGACTTTCACTGTACGTGTCTGTTACCGGCTTCATGTTGCCCGTGCTTGAAAGAACAGGATATGAAGACATTTCAAAATGATTAATATTATGTAATGTCGTCTTGGTTATGTGCTACAATTAGGCTTTGCACCCCTTGTGATGATGAGATATACTTGGCGATGAGTGAGTGTTATGAGTGACTGACTGCTATGACGTTATTGTAGTTGCAGTCTGTGATTGCAGTCTGAGAACACAACAAACATTCTGGGAAAATGGGAAAATCTACCAATAGCCTATGATTTATTGTAAGAGAAGCCATTCGCTCTATGCCGGGCAGCTTCGTGAGACCACCTTGATCTCCCGAGCTTTAGTTTGACATCGAATCGTGTGCATCCTGGCCCGGTGCGTCGTCTAGTCAAACATACTCGGTGTGATGATTTGATTAAATACAAAAAATAACTTCGGATTTATTTAAGCAACTTGCGATACAGTAGGCTACACTACCAAGCTGAAATAGGCATACACCCCAGTATTTCTCTCATGTCTACGCCAGTACAAAAATTAACGAAAAGTAATTAGACCTAGGCCTACATATTGTGAGTCAAAGTAAATATGTACCCATTATTTTGTTTATTATCGCCATGGGGAAATCTGTTACCGGAATTACAATTTCTTTTTAGTAAACTATTTCCTTTGCCATGTGACTTTAGGAATATTATGAAACAGAATAGAGAATATATGGTCTAACATTAGCATACCATTATTTGTGTATTGCAGAAGCTTCATCGGGTAGGCTGTCTGTAGGCCTAACTATATGACTGCGCCAAGGTAAGTCTGTTTTATTTGAATGAGATTGATTTATTTGTTAAAAGACAATCTAAGAGGGATACGGTGTTTGGAAGACTACACGTGACCACGTGGCTGCATTTTGTTTTAGTGCCACTAGGTGGCGCCATCAGACCATTTCTCCTACAGCAGTTTGTTCTACGCCTTTCAACATGGATGGCCTCGTCTTCATTTTGCAGCACTATTTTGGAGTTGAAGTTGACCAGCACTACTTGTATACATTGTGTACAGCACATTGTGAACATTTTATATTTAAGCTACTGTAGCTTTATTTTATTTTATATATAATTTTGAAAAATTGTTGTGTTATGTTGATGTTATGTTGAAATGTAAACACTCTTGTACAACTGGTTGTGACCCGTGTTCTCATGGCATCTCTATTTGTAATGTGTTTGTGTCACAGTAGCCAATGAATGATAACAGACAATATTACATTCACAGTCATATTTCAGTTATCATTCTCAAATAGTTTCTGAGCATTTATGTCATTTACTAAAACTCGGAACAAGGGATGTGGGCAGTAGTGATTGAAAAGACATATTTCTGATGCAGCATTGTTGATATCAAAGTATCGGTTTCTGAAAGTAAATTCTCTACTCAAGTGGTCCCCACAATTCATAGAGACAGTATAAACACCCTTTATGCAGAGCAGAACGACCCAGCGTTCCATGCCCCAAGTCTATGAGCCGGTACACAGATTTTACCATAATATTGCCCATAATTTCTCTCTGGTAGTCTAGGTAGATCTGTAGTACCTATAATCAATCTGAGGCCACAACGGTATTTCTGCAGTGAACTGTTATAAGATAAATTGACTGTGTTTCAGGCCATGCATGGTAGATTTAGCTGTCTGGGCGCTGCTTATGTCAGCCTCCACAACAAAACGCCGTCGGTGACTACTTAAGAGACCAAAAGCTTTGCTCCATTGAAGTGCATTACAACCCGCTTTGTATATTTTTAAAATCTTTGGTATACATGTTATGTCCTGCTGAAGGACACTGCATCGGGTCTGAATTGTGCGTTCGTTCCCACCCATATCTGTAGAAAATCATGAGTAAAAACACAAAGGTTATGGGAAAATGCATCAAAATACATTAATAACATATCAAAACAACAAATTTTCAGTCATATTGGACTGGTACAACCACAGTAATTCCAAGCTACTGAGGAGGCATTCTTTTTGGCCACTAATGTTTCCTCTTCGATCACAATTATGTCATCAGCTTCCTCAGATACATATCTTACTGTTCTGTCTAAATCAAACACAACTAAGCCAAACAGCCAATGGACGCATTGCTCTGCTAAATAAACGGAATATTGCACTTCCTGCAACATTTTTTATATGATATTTCGCAACGTGATATTGCAATAACGATACTGAGTCAATATATTGTGCACTCCTTACACACCCACACACACGCGCACACGCACGTGCGCACACACGCGCAACACACACACACCTTCACCTCTGTTGAACGCCAGCAGCTTTATTCCTTTTGAGGCCCTGTGCAGGATAGTAACTGTTAATTCCATGACAAACACCAAATAAGCCTCATGGTCTCATAAATTGTGTCATCCGTGGAAAATAACACCGTCAAGGGGCTGCCAGGCCCGGAGGAGACGGGGAGGGGTGTTCAGTCACTCGCAGTGCCCTGTCACTGTAGCACCTGTGGAGCAAAGGGCAACACGGCCAAAGCCCTTACAGGAAAGTCTCGCCACTCGGCATCCATCTTTGAAACTCCCTCGGACAGTTATTTAGGAAGACTGTATAGGCACTTAGGCAGGTGGCTTACGTGAATGCAACCACACGATTGGTTAAATAGGTTCATGCCGGACAGTTATAAAGCAGACGATTGGGTCCAGAGCCATGGAAAGAGAGAGTAGTGCCAACGGTAGTTTGAAATGTTCAACTGTCACATGGTTCATGGAGAGGCAAAACAGTTCCAGAAGGTGATTAGTGGGCAATTATAATCGATATATACAGATATATAACTTCATTGGTCATTAGTAGTTAATAAATACACCGATTTACATTTACAATATACGTTTTTGGGTACTTTTAGTATTTGCAGCTAACTTCTGGGAACTGTTTTGAGGCTCTATAATCCACCATTGCTGTGAGAAAACAGTCCATTGGAGTAAACGGTGTTGATGCAACTCTTTAAACATGGCTCTGAATGGTTCTTTTGGATTATGTTATGTGTTATTATTTGAATATGTATGAGGACTAGTAGAGTAACTAGTAGACTAGTAGAGTAACTATTTACTATTTCTAAAACTGTAATAATATTATAATTACTATTCCAAGTAATGCTGCATTACTGCATTACAAGAACAAGTGTTTTGGTCATAGCAAATTCTCATCTGGTTTGAGAGGCTGCAATATTTTCACTTTGACTGATTGTTGACTCCTACGGTTAATTATTGTTCCAATAAAGAGGATTAAATTCTAAAATCTAAAGTCAGTTTTCGGGAAAGGAGCGAGGCAGGGTAGTGATTGTGAAAATAATGTAGTAATGTAACTAGTTAAGTAACTAATTACTTTGAATACCCAGTAAGAAGTAATAGTATTACTTTTTAAAGAAGTAATAAGTAACTAGTAACTTATTACTATTCCTGAGTAACTTGCTCAACACTGCTTCTGTCTATCCAGTGTCTCTTACACAGCACCCACATAGCTAAGGCTTAGAGGAGGGACACATCTTTTAATTTGGCTGTGATTCGGAGTGTCGGAAGTGAGAAAGGGAGGGAGGGGGAGAGAGAGAGAGATTAAACACAGTCTTTAGAAGGAAGAGAGAGAGAAAGAGAGAGATTTAACACAGTCTTTAGAAGGAAGAGAGAGAGAGATTTAACACAGTCTTTAGAAGGAAGAGAGAGAGAGAGAGATTTAACACAGTCTTTAGAAGGAAGAGAGAGAGAGAGATTTAACACAGTCTTTAGAAGGAATAGAGAGAGAGAGAGATTTAACACAGTCTTTAGAAGGAAAAGAGAGAGAGAAAGAGATTAAACACAGTCTTTAGAGGGAAGAGAGAGAGAGAGAGAGAGAGAGAGAGAGAGAGAGAGAGAGAGAGAGAGAAAAATCTCTTGGACTTGGTCTTAGACACAATAAATTATGACGGGTGCCTGAAGCTGGTCTGAACCCACTTGGAAGCGGTGTGGGAAACGACATCTGTACTAGAAGCCCTCGCCGCCCTTTTCTGTATTTATGGAAAGGGTGAACCTCCCGGTGACCTGGGAACACGCTTACCCAATTAGCAGCCTCGCCGACGGATCAAATGGAAGTGAAAACATTCGCCGGCGTGACGGGAGACGCATCACAATGTCCCATTCATTGCCGCCGAGCACCATACTTTTTGGCCATGAGGTTGAGGTGCGGGGGGGGGGTGAAGGAGGGGGGTTCCTTGTAGGGGACGAAGTTAGGAAGTTAGATGGATGGGTGTGTGTGTGGGTGGGTGGTTAGTTGGGGTGTGGGGGGTGCAGGAGTAATGAATGCATTATGAATCTAACTTACCTCACCGCCTTACTGTGATGTGTCAGCCTCAGATTCATGACTTAATTAGTGGCAAACAGTGATTTCATAGAGGTCACTGGCTGCTGCTCCCCAACCACCCCATGCAGATCTCTGCTTCCCATTTAACCCTTCCAAGCAACGGGCATAATGCGAAGGTCTTTCCTCTGGCACTACTAGCTCAATAACTGCTCGACTGGACAACCTTCGGCCAATCAGACATGTTGTTGTTCAAACACGGGAGAATCGGTAGATCGGAGCACCTTCGATCAGTCAGACATTGCTAATTTCACCTGGCGTTGGTGTCAACTGAATGACTAACTAAACAAAGTGGAAGTTGACAGACCAGGTCATATTCTAACCAGGAAGGGATTTGAATGACTGAAGAGTTCAAGAGTGAAACCGAACGTGAAGCTCATGATGTCAGGATGGTCTTGTGTTTAGTGGCCCTCAAAGACACCCATAAGCCTCCACCTCATCTTCATGGTAGTTGGATCAAAGTCTACTCACCTTCGTAGTCTTCATAAAGGAATCTGCTATAGTGCCAGTTAAGCTATTTGTCCAAAAATATAACTCTTAATACCGTTAGTCAACGTGCACCTAGCCGTATTATGTTATTTTATTTGTAAAAGTCAGTATTGTGTAAAATTACTATACCTGTGAGGGTCAAACCAAATCCAGGGGTGATGTCCTGACTCCTGACAAGAATGATTGACTAAATATATGCTCGAAATGTTGATAAAAGGCTTGTATTTACATCAGCGAGACAGACCTGTCTACAGATAGACTGTGCAATCCCTCCACTGAGTATAAAGACTCCTTTATTTCTAAAATTAATTGTTTATTTATATGGGTGGAACGAAAGGTGCTTCGTTAAAAGGCGTCCCAGGTCTTCGCTTGTGTATGTTTCCATTAAGGCTTGTAAAAATGTTACTATGCAGAGGTCTGTGCTCTAAAAATGTCGTGAAAAAATGGCTAAAAGAAAATGTACTGTACCTAAAACGAAGACAGAAAAAAAACACAAGCTGGCCCAGGTTCAGGCGTTTTCAATATGATTGTAACTTTCCGTGCAAAACGTTCAAGTCCGATATCCCATCTTCTGTTCTCTCCTCGAATGGAAACATCTGATAGAAATAAACCTTCTCGTGGTGTTAGGTCGGACAGCCATAAATAACAGACTGTCAGTCGGGTGCGGACAGCTAAGCCAGCCGACCCTCTCCTTCGAGCTGTAGGATAGCCTGGGCCGCGGTTTTGGAACGAGATATCCCATGTTTAAATATTGCACGTCTTTCTGAAAAGTGGCTACTGTAAAACAACTTCCATTACGGAGTATCGGTTTACCTGCCGCCGGCAGTATTTCATTCCATTGCATGCCAGAAGCAAAAATTGTATGTATGAACATAATGGCTCTATGGGTGTATGTAGGGACGATAAGCCAATACACACATCCCGATGCAAGTAAAGGCAGACAGTATACTAGCGAAACAATACACACAAATGAGACTCCTTTGTGTGAATGTGTGACTGTCGTCTCAGCAGCTTAATGGTAAGGTTTGGCAGGTGTGCGTGAAACTGTCGAGCATCTGACTGACGTCACGGTTGACCCTGTGAATACCAGCAGGGAGAAGAGCCTTGCCGTGTGTTGAAAAGACTTATTCTCTCTGTCAGAGCACAGACAGACCCATATTCTGCTGCCTGAGACGCATAATATATAAATATAATAAAATAAGGGCTTAGGCCCGGAGGTCCTGTATCCAGACGTTGTCCTTCTACCCCCGCCTTCTTCCTTCCCTGACACTGAAGTTGCCTTGAGTGATGTCGCAGGTACCGCATACGAGGAAGCGGTCGTCATGTTCCCTTCCTCCCCACATCAATTTGCCCCAGCCGGCTGTGAATGGGTGCCATTTTTAAAGATGCAAATGTGGGCAGGCCTTGCCTGTATCAGCTGATGCTGGTCGGTGTTGTTCTTGGCCAGGCCTTAAAGCCCCCCGAGGGGGAGAAAAGACGCACAGAGAGCTAGAAAAGGTCACGTAAACCCTAGCGGGGTTACTTTACCAACACTTTCCATGGCCGAGAGCCTGTGAATGGGTTCCATTGTGGGGTGGCTCTCTGGTCTCGGAAAGTAAACCCTGTCAGGATCCAGTTCATTAGCACCTAGTTTACTGTTTGAAGTCGGTTATTTATCCGGTGCCTAAAGGGGAACCCCCATTCAAACGCATGTAAGGGTGTGGAAGTGTGTGTGTGTGTGTGTGTGTGTGTCTGTGTGTGCGTGCAGGTACAAATGTACAGCACTCATAGGATCGACAGGGGGTTTCCAGGGAAAATGACTTGAGCGCAAAATAAAACTTTCCGTGGTGCAATAAAACGTATGCAGCAGAGAGGCGACATGGGTGCAGTTCCACAAGCAAGGGAACTTAACTTGAGAATGTTCTGTTTGGAAAATAAACAAATAAATATAGGTTTGAAATACAGCGTCTGGCAGCAGCCTTTGACCCCGACTATGCATATAGAGGCAATGGGAAAGGACGGTTAGGACGCACACGTGATTTAGGAGGCCTAGCCAAACGCGACGGTGGGGTGGAAGGGGTTGGGTGTAGCACACATCTCACCTCTGGAACACGTGGGAAGGTGCAACGTCTCCCATCTGTTCTCATCAGCTCTCGAGCTGCCATATGACAGTGTTTTCTTCTTTCTTCTTCTTTTCCTCTTTTTTTAATTTCTTCTTTTGTGACCTGTTTGTTATTTGGCCGCCGTCCCTGTGCCGTCGGTCGGACAAAAGTGCCGCGTTGAGCAAAACCTCCACTCACTTTTTATGGTCTATGTGGGCCGTCCTATTTGTACATGCTTAGGAGTAAATGAGACCAACAGCTGCGCAGGGCCGGCCCCCATTCCATGTTGGCTTTTTGTGACAAAAATATGTTTCGGTAAACCTCTCTCCGCTTGGATCCAGAAATACGCGGCCACTTTCTTCTGGCACTGAGGAGGCTTCTCCTTATTTACAATCAGCACCTCCCCTTTTCCGGCTGGAAGGCAGACGGAAGTGGGAGGTGGAAGGGTTGTGGTGGGGGGGCATGATAAAAACAGAGGGAGAAAAAAGACAGAGGGACCACCTATGCAGATGTTTTCCATGTGCGGGGGGGGGGGGGGGGGGGGTTAAAAAGGGAAAAAAAAAAAAAA
>JAODOY010003673.1:0-11383 GCA_025399855.1 Forbesichthys papilliferus
TATATATAGATATATATATATATATATATATATATATATATATATATATACTGTATATAGGCAAGAGCGAGATTCCTAACCTATATGTAGGTTATTTGACATTGTACTACACACATTGTCCACCTGCCATATTGATAATATATTTATATATATTTATAATGCGCTGACTTTAGGCCAAGCTATTCTTTCTACAAAAATGATAATTAAATCCTAACAAGCAATTCTAAAATCGATGCAAAACCAGTGTGAAAAAATGGTTTGCTACTATGATTTTCAAGGACAGTACACACACTATCCCTTTTACATGTATTACTTATTGTGTTTTAGACAAACTTTATGGATTGTCTGGACCCTTGTCAATGTAACAAGATTGCTTTTGATTATCGATGGACAATGCATACTGTTATTGGTGGTCTGGTAGATAATAGTTTTCAAAGGTGAGGAGTTAACTCAAAGATAAAAGCTTATGTTCTATTGAAAACCTGCAAATGGTCCTGTGCCCCGCTTTGATTTTTAACATGTTATGAAACATTAATTATAGTTGTGTTTTTAATGGTGTTTTTGAGTTTTGAGTATTTGAATGCTCGTTCAGAAATACCATAAAGTATTCAAAAACTTTACAATTTTATTCGGGACAGCGCTACTTACGTCTAAACAATGAATATTTGTTGTTTGTCAAAACAACTATGGCTCCAACGTTTGGCTAAGATAATGTACACTACACCAATTTATTATTTTCACAATAGCCCAACAAGCTTGTTGATATTTGAACTCCATCAAAACAAAAGCTCTTCTTCCCTCAATGCCACAGGCTCAGGTGCTCTGGACCACACATTGGATATGCATTGCGAATGCTGGGATATGATTGTGCTGTCTGCACCACTTGGTTTGTATTCCTATTTATAGAGCCAGGGCTGTGTCGTATCGTGTTTCATTTTCAGCCGGCACACAGAGAATGTTTTCACTATGGATATTTGGAAAATTTTCAAAAAAAATGTATATTTACAATCACTTACTAGGCCTATTAGCCTACCTTTAATCAAATACGCTGATGCACAAAGCTCATGGAGTTATTGTAACACATTTTCTGGCTACATTGTTGCAAAGCTCACAAGTCATTATCTGTTTATCCTAAAGCCACAACACCATATTGCTAGTTTCAGAACATTGAACAGAACATAGCCACCCAGAGTTCTGGGGTTGAAATCGAGGAATCATGTAGCCTACCATATTTTATTCTATAAAAAAAAATGGTTGACTGTCTCCTTAAGCAAGCTCAAACAAAACTGCAAAACAAAATACGTAAGTGCGGTACAAATAATAACTTAACAAAACAAAAATAAATACAGTAATATTTTATTCTGGACCTGCACGTAACGTGGCTTGTAAGATGTTTTGAAGATTGTATTTGCTTCCTCCTTCCTCCCAAACAGTAGATGGCAGTCGAACACTGGCCATCTGACTATCCCGTGATTTAACGCGGAAGTAGGAACTGCGAATGTGTGGACGACAGTTAGATTGCAATAGAAGTTCACAGCTATCCATCGCGGATAGCATATAAGAATAACCCTTTTCCATTGTGCTCTCTATATTGGTCTTTCATCACAGCAATGGATGGTTCCGTGAAAACGTCGTTAAACTCTGTTCCTGCACCTGATTTCAGAGGGTGAGGCATTTCACCTCTAACTCTATGTAAACAGCGAGTTGACGTTTGCTACCTACCATTGTTTTGTAGTGAACTGTTGGATATAAATGCACTGTAATGGTTCACCTTAACCCGCACACAAATCCCAAGTCTGTGACTCTCTGCTAATTCCGATACCCGATAAATGATTTCTTCATGCCACATCGCGGTATTAAAGGTCAACACTTTGTATAACATTGCTTTCTTCTTCAGAAATGAGAGTTCCCTGGTTTCTGCCCTGAAGACGTTACTGTTTTTCACCTTCCTAATGGTGACCATGCCCATAGGACTGTACTTTGCTACAAAGGCATACTTATTTGAGAGTAAGTCTTATTTTATTTTTATTTTATTTATAATGTATGGTGTGCAATATTGCTTGTAATACCTTTTACACAACCTCGCTGCTCATATTTGTCTTTTCCAGGCTCTATGAAGATGTCCAGCACTGACAGCTACTTCTATGCTGCCATTGTTGCTGTGCTTGCAGTCCACGTGGTTTTGGCACTGTTTGTTTATGTGGCCTGGAACGAAGGTTCGCCAAAAGTAAAGGGCAAACATGACTAGGTATGCTTTTCCCCTCCCCTCACCGCAGACGAGGGTTATCATACAATATACCAACTGGGTAGTTAAGGGATCTGGTTTGCACTGAGGTTAAAGCTTCTAAATATTGTAAGTTTGCTACAATGGGTGAGTGTAGAATATGAGTTGTAGTAGTTTTTCCTCACTCCAAAGTGTGATGTTGTTTTGGTCCCTTGTCATAAACCGGTATCGTGTTATGTGCGTCCAATATTTGTCAATATAATTTCCATATAGGGAATCCCCATGTCACTGTAGCTGTTGGCTGTACTGTGCATTCGCAGCATATAGTTGACTATTTGACATGTCGTGTCATTAAAGTTACTTGATTCATCAACGTGTTCTTCCATGTTTCGCTGTAATGTGAAGAGTTTTTACTTCTAAATGGCTGTGAAATTTAACATAAAATTTTACCTTTTAGTATGATATTGAGTGGTTTTTTTTGTAAATATCATAAATCTTTGTTAGAAAATATAGGAAATTAAAAAATATAAAATTAAAACTTAAATATTTTTAATTTAAATTAGTTATTTATAAGTCACCGATGGAAGAGACACGTTGTCTATAGATTATGTGATTGTATCAAGGAACTTTTATTTTCATAATGTTTAAGTATGGCTAATTGGAGCAGTAATCCTACTGCACAATGTAATTATTTAATAAAATAATTTTAAAGAAAGGGGGGCTTTATCTTTTTTTAATAAATAAACGTAGGCAATTGTGCCTAAAAACCACATCCATATATTTCCAGTTACCAAATATAATTTTAAGTTTGTGCTGTCATTGAGGTGTGCTCTTCAACTGTGTATTATACAATAATAAAGCAAGGCAATTAATCAGACTGATTAACTGGCCTTTGGCTAATGCTTCACAAGAAACACGTCTCTGTCAAAACAAGTGGGCACAAGGGGCTTCTTGCTCTTTATCAAGCATTGCTCATGGCTACTCTCCTGTTTTGGGATGCACTACTTTGATAATCTCATTAGATTTTTTTTTTGTAAAGGGCAATTTGGTTTTTAAAAAGGGCATGTGTTAATCACCACAGATCATGAGTTCTAAATTGTACTGCAATAACTGCTAGACGGGCCCTGAAGTTAATTATTTAGCTTTTTAGCAGACTAATAGACAATACTAATAATATATTCTAATCAACTAATAGTCAAGATATTTTCCGGTCTTCAGGGATCTATTATCTTTAAGCTCTTACATAGGAATTAAATAGAAACAACAAAGCAGTATAATTAGATAAATAACAGTGATATTACAGACTCCTATGTGCAAGGCAAGCTGGACAACTGAGCTGAACAGACAATAATGACATGACATGTAAAGGCCACTGTGCGTTCATTTCTCTAAATAACTTGCCTCTAGTTTCCAAAACCTCCACCAGATGGCCAATATGCAAGCAATGGCTTTGTAATTGCTCCATGTCTACACTGCTTTTATTCGTGAGATATGGAACAAATCTAAAGGGAGGGGGCAGTAGAGTACTGCAGTATGATGTTTATGTAAAATAATAGACGCGGCAAACAGAATGTAGGTTATTGAGGAATACTGGAAAAAATATATGTATGGCCTATCCTGTGATCATTTTTTATTTCATAGGTCCCTACCATGCCACTTCCATACATAATATAGCCGCCTCAAAGACAAATAAATAGAATCATTAAATGGAAGCGAGTAGTGAGGAAGCCATGAAGTTTATAAAGTTATACATATTAGGATATTTAAGCATTTAAGAAGCACAAGTAACTCACATTATTTAATTTTCCTGAAACAATTCCTTTTCATAGTCACAAAGCCATTGCATTTGTGTTTCATTTCAGATAATTCAGCTGCTGTTTCTACTTAAGCAACAATGAAGAAAACACATTTAAATATTTACTTTAAAGCTATTTTAAATAAATAAAACATTTAAAAATAGAAATTTTCTCTATTTTACCCGTTTCCTTCCACAGAAATATTTATGCTACTAATGTAATTTATACATGTTTAGTGTTTGGATGCTCCTAACTAAATAAGTCCATGCACATGCAGGTATCCAAACATGGCATAGTATAGACCATTACATAATATATGGTTTACTGCAGAGCTTCCACACATTGTGTTTATTTCATTTGATTGCAGTGCTGTTTAAATGTTTATTTGAACATACTGTTTAACAACCGGTTTATTTTAATCAAATGCAGTGTTCACTAATCACAACTATGCTCTGAGTGGGTAAAATATAATAATGCTGGTGCTAACACTACAACGATCACCAGTTTAAAAAAATATTAAGACATGCTCAAATGTTGTATTGAAATGCACTGTATTCAAGTGGTTTCAGAATACAACACAGAGAGTGATATTGTCAAAGCTATGGAAGTTTGAGACAGACCTAGCAATAAACATCACACCATGAACACATTTCACAAATACAAAAAGAATAATGTATAAATTACACAAAATGTTTATAACATGTACATTTCTAGTTTAGACAACTGTTGCATATGAAGGATCATATACATCTTACTTTTCAGTTGATATATCAAGAGTCAGGTTTGAATTGTAATTATATGGTTTCTGCATATTAATACACTCTGCTGCTCCCTAAACAGTACATTACATTAAGAATATTAATTTCTTGGAGACAAATGTTAATGGTCTTTTGGTTTTACGTATTTACAGGTACCAATATGTTTACATAATTGGTATGAATGTATGATTCCTATGAATTTGTACAATTTCTTTTTCAGTAGCATCTACAACAAAGTTTGTCATTGAGTTAGTTACTCATGTATATCCAAAGCATTGTGCCATTCTGTTAAATCTATTTTGACAGTACACAAGTGTTCACATTAGTTGTGTCCCCTAGAAAGTTCACTCCCCTCTCATTTTAAATAACTCAAACCACTGCTGTGTTGCAATGCAGACCTGGCTGGGCGTCTCTGAAATACTTCAAGGCAACTTATAACCCCTTCACAGCAATTTAAGACAGCTCAGAGAAACATAAATCCACTCAGATCTTTAGGTCGTCTATTCTAGTCTTGTTGTTGCTGTGCTTGGCATGACGGGCGGCCCTGGGCTGGTTGGGTGACCCCGGGGCAGAACCTGCTCCCTTCTTCGCTTTCAGGTCGCATTCATCTGGCTTGCTGCTACTGCTCCTCTCCACTGCCATGTTGTCCTTATTCTGTTTGTAAGCGGCCTTGCTGTTATAGGGATGGAAGGACGAGTCTGTTTCCTCAGACGGGGGTGTCAAGTTGTAACTGGGCACGGCCGAGTAGGACGGCTGGACCTGGTGGTTCACGCTGTGGAAGTAGTCGTCGTAGCTGTGCACAAGCGGCACCGCCGCCTCACTGGCGTCCTTGCGCTCAGCGGACAGGTTCCTTCTGCCCCTGCAGCTGAACCCCTGACGACACTTGGTGAAGCCCAGGTGGTAGATCTCGATGATGTTGAGGAGCAGCGACAGGCTAGACACCGCTAACATGAAGATGATGAAGATGGTTTTCTCTGTGGGACGAGATATGTAACAGTTCACCATGTTGGGGCAGGGGTGTCTGTCACATGTGTACATGGGCTTCAGCTCGAAGCCATACAGGAGGTACTGGGCCACGATGAAGCCCACCTCAAACAGGGTTTTGAAGATGACGTTGAAGACATACGTTCGTAGGAGCTCCCCCTGCAGGCGAACGCGACCCTTGTCGTCCCTCACCAGCAGCTTCTTGGGCTTAGTGTCCCCTCCGAGCGCCTGTTTGTCTCCATGCTGCGCCGGTTCCTCCTCCTTCTCCTTCTCCTTCTGCTTCTCTTCCATTCGCACCAGGTGGAGGATGTGTCCCAGGTAGATCAGCGTGGGCGTGGACACAAAGATGATCTGCAGCACCCAAAAGCGGATATGGGAGATGGGGAAGGTGACGTCATAGCACACGTTCTCACAACCGGGTTGCTTGGTGTCACAGGTGAAGCCCGACTGCTCGTCACCCCAGACCTTCTCTGTGGCGGCGCTCAGGATCAGGATGCGGAAGATGAAGAGGACGGTGAGCCACACCTTTCCCACTACAGTGGAGTGCTCCTGGGCATTTTCCAGAAGCTTCCCCAGCAGGTTCCAATCCCCCATGTCTAGGTAATATCAGATTTGTGACTAGAGAAGAATTGGGGGTGAAAACAAAGTTCAAAGGACAGTGTCCACTTTTACATAACTACATTGATATGTGAGAAAGAGCACACATAAGATAATCATTGGGTGCCTAATCTCTTTTTACAACACAACATGTGAGGATGGAATATTTGGGCCTCATGTCCATAACATCTTACCAAGTTCAGCAGAGCTTGTATCTAACGTGTCTCTGGTGAGACATAGTCTGAATGATCTTCCAATATTGGGAATTCCACAGATGGGTAGTGGGCCTTTCTACGTGTGCATGGGAGAGGATTATAAGTACTTTAGGACAGTATATATTTGGTAAGTGTGGACAGGAAGATGTCCGCTTCCACTCACAGGCTGCATGGACTTAGCCTTCATGAAAGGAGTCACAGTAAAATGACACACAAGGTGAAATGCAACACCCAAAAGACCGGGTGGAAATGGCAATTACACATAGGCATGTAATGTCAAGATTGTAGCCACTGTAATATAATTTCACCATACTGTACTTATGTGGATATATGGTATTGTAGCAGTACAGGAAATGTATTTGAATTAAGACCCCGTGCTTAAGAGAGTGAAACTCAAACTAAATTTGATTCGAAATTTGTGATTTTCTAATTATTGACTGTGCATTGAATACTATTCGTATTATATTCAGGCCCCATGACACTATTCACATAATAGAAAATACATCACAACAAATGAAAGCAAGTGACCTATTCACAAAAGAAACAAAAAGTCTCTAGAAATAATTTGCCATGTTTTGACATGGCCTTCCCACATATATGTAGTAAGTAAACAACGTATGTGCTTTGAGGGTATATCGTTTTACAGAATATTCTTTCCATAACATCTACATTCCACAAAGTACAATATAGAGGCCTGCTCCGACCACATCGAACAAGCAGTTACTGGGTAACCAACCTTTTCAGCTTATACATCTTGTTTGGTTGAGAGTTATGAATCTGTGAGGATCCATGGAGGTTTTACCAGGCGTCAGAGGCCAATCTTTGGGCCCCCAGCAATGCCCTTGAATGGACAGGAAAAGTGAACTCCCGTTGGTCCACAAACGCTGTTCCACATGGGTGTCCCAGTCTTAAGCTACAACTTTATCCAGGCAGGATCCAGGCCCAGGGGTCTTCCAATAGCCATAGCATGTCTAATCTGCTGAACAGACTCACAAGCAGGTCTGTCTCGCCCACCCCCCCCCCACCCCCAGGGTTAAATTTGGCCCACTCTCTAATGTAAACTATTAAAGCCACTCTACTTGTCTGTTACAGTGAGTGACAGGTTAGTTGACCAATTGGATTCTCTACTAGTCTTCCTGGTCACAAGTGCACTGTGGTCTAAATATAGCATGCCCCTTCTGATAGGAAGGGGCATGACTTGGAGATGAGTAGCCATTTGGGGCGTCAAGCTTCAAATCACAGGGATATAATAGAAGCATCTACGAATCAAGACAGATTTGTATCCATTCATAATATTAATTCAATAGAAAACATAGTCATCACTTATTGAGAAAACAGTATTACTGTATATCATAAAACAAAGTGAAGTGTATTGATGATTACACTGACTGAAACCTTAAGATAATTAACTATCAAAGAATGCTATTTCAATGGGCAAACATCATGCACCTTCAACACCACCATTTTTCATATACAGTAGAAATAAACCTGGAACAACAATCAAGAATGGTTTTACATGTTTACTGAAAATAGTCTTTGAAATACATTTGGCCCGTTACATTATACTCTAGCATAGTTTAACATTGTTCAACTACTATCAGCAAGGGGGGATAAAATTATGGGAAGTAACATTTAGCTTGTATTGGTTTATTTTTGTTTAATTGTTTCTAATGTAAATATAAATAATTGATTTGGTAACATCTAGGTCTAACAAATTGGTTAATGATAGCACCCATAAAAATAGAATACAGTATATTTTATTAGCAATATGCTAGTAGTAATAATCACAGTAGCCTTAACTAAACAAAACCCAACTAATTGTGTGGACATTGAGAAGTACTGAAAACACTCATACGGCTAGAATTAGAACAAAGTTGTGACATTTTCCGATAACAAAAAAAAAAAACTGTCTATCCAGCATTCGTTTTGTATTGAAATCTTTCCTTATCACACCTGTGTCCAAGTCTTAAACTGCAAATAATGCTTGTATAAGTAGAATAACGGCAATGTATGAATATTCCGAACCACTGACTGGACAATGCAATACAATAAATATGTCTATTCAAAATGAGCAAATATACAGAATAACATGTATACATTATTGCTGTAGGACAGCATGGTTCTTGGAAAATACTGTTGATTAGTGCCAGAAGAAACGGTACAGTAGGTACTTTTCTTAAAAAGCAGAACACCTGTCGCTCCGCTCAACCGGGCTCTTTTTGGTGAGCTTAGACTTGAGAGAATGCTCTGCTATCAGCTGATTGATCTCATTCTGCTTATAGGAGGACAAACGCTGGGATATCCACGCTACTTTAGACTCGTCTTCTTTGCCACGAAGGCATCGCGTGCATGCCCTGCCAATGAGGTATATCACCTCAGCCACGTTGAGCAGCACACACACGCCAGACACTGCCAGCATAAACACAGTGAATATGGTCTTTTCTGTCGGCCTGGAGACAAAGCAATCCACCGTGTTGGGGCAGGGGTACGCGTCACACTTCACCAGACGCACCATCTTAAAATCAGGATATATCAAGTAAAAGATGTAGAGGAACGCAACCTCTAAGACTATTCTGAAGATAATGCTGATCATGTATGTCCACCACAGAGCCCCTGTGATTTTGAACTTTTGGTTCTTGATGTGTTCCAGCTCTTTGGGACTGCCACGGCCTGTTCTTTTGAGGATTTTCTTGTCAATGTGGCGGCGATGAGCCACATGCATGGCCACCAGCAAGGCAGGGGTGGATACGAGGATGAGCTGGAGAGCCCAGAGCCGGATGTGGGAGATTGGGAAGAACTGGTCATAGCAGACACTGTTGCATCCAGGCTGTTGGGTGTTGCAGGTGAAGCCGGACTTCTCATCGCCCCAGACGCTCTCAGCAGCCACCACCAGAACCATGATCCGAAAGATGAAGATGACAGAGAGCCATATCCGTCCAATTCCGGTGGAATGCCTGTTTACGCCGCTTATCACAGCATAAAAAGACCCCCAGTTCATTTTGGATTCCAGGTCTGCAAAATAAAGTTTAAATGTTATGACTGTAAGCTGTGTCAACAGCTTGCTAAGGTCTAGCTAGGTCCCTACGGAAACATTATAAAAAGTGTAAATTCTCTCAAGAGTATACCTGATGCGAAACATCTCAAACCTCCATGTCTCACTTTGCCATTATTTTAACTAACTAAAGGCTATACTTGCATCACTACTATTTACATAAGAAGTCTATTTGATACATTTTAAAGCGGTTTACCAGCTCAGCCGGTAGTGTAAGCGGCATAAGCAGCACCAGGTCCAAAAATGAGCATCTTCAGGTGTTGCAGTACCATCAGGCTGGATTTTTAGCAAGTGTAGGAAAAATGGACGTTAACTGCAAAGTCGTGTGTTAGCGGTATAAAAGCCAGGGCGATGGCCTTCCACCATGCACCGTCATAAGACGTAACAGACCGAAGCCAATAACAAATAATTCGCCAAGCCATGTGACCAGCTAACCCAGTATTAATAGGGTACAATAGTGTCCAATCTGATCTACAGTTGCAGACAGACAGACTGTGACAGTCAAATTTTCCAAGGAACAGAGAAGACAACCATGTCCCTCACAGACACCCTCCCACCTCCCGCCCCCCCCCCCCCCCCCCCTTCTCCCATTGTTTGTGATGTACAGTCTGAAACACAATTATACTAATACTTCATAACGTCATAACTAGTTAATTGAAACATTGCTACACAGAGCAATGATCATTTACACAAACAGCATGCCACGTGATGTGGAGCAGCTCGCTTATCGTTCACACAAACTCTTCAAACACAATGTTAGTACAAGGTAATAGAACTGATGAATGAATGATATAACATGTTTTTTACCTTCTGCTGTGGTGGTACACAAAAATGTGTACTCAAGGGGTGAAAACAATTAATAAAATATTGTGTTTTTTAGCAAACCGAAAGACTGGCTTGAGAACAGCATGCGTTTGGAAAATGCTAATCATTCTTCCACCACTTGCCACTGCCCTGCGCGTAGAAGTCATATGTTCTTATATAAACGATTTACATACAATGGCATCCTTTATTGGGCTGCAACAAGACTCTTTAGTATTCAGATCAAACGCCTCGATTCCCGCCTACCCCAAGCAAAAGAAAGAATCTGTGTGGACACAAGCAGCCTCAGCCTGCCCCATACTGTGCATTTATTGTCTCTGGCAAGGCCGGAAAGTGAAGGGTGGTTTTGACCTGACCCTCTGTTACTGAAAGAGCAGAAGTTTGTCAGGAGTTTACAGAATCATTCAGTAAATAGAATGCAAATGCTGTATAATAATTGCACACGGCTGTGGTGGAAGATTTCATGAAGAATAGTTTCCAATGGGTTGAAGTGTTTTTCATCTCACCTAACCGAGTGCAATGTTAGTTATTAATATAGCATTTTCCAAACATTCAATGAGCTCAATGTTCACAACCATTTCCTGCCACAATAGCAAACACAAACAATACAGGCAGGAGAAAAAAAAACAACCTCAGCCTGAACATAGAAATATTTCAAATATTTCACTTGATACAATTGTGTGTGTATATTTGAATGTAACGTTTGAACGTTATGACAGCAAAGAGCAATTATTTGCAATTCATACTATGGCTTATGGAATATATTTACATCATGCTGCATACTTAAGTCGTAAGATTTTATATGATGGAGCTGTCATCCAAAGTACCAGTTGTAATACAGCAGTGGTTAAAACTACAGAAGTCACTTACTTGTTATATATATACGTATATATATATATATATATACATATATATATATACACATACATATATAC
>JAODOY010003674.1:0-11382 GCA_025399855.1 Forbesichthys papilliferus
CCCCCCCCCCCCCCCCCCCCCCCCCCCCCCCCCCCCCCCCCCCCCCCCCCCCCCCCCCCCCCCCCCCCCCCAGGAAAGAGACAGTTATAGTTGTAGATATACAGTATATAGATATACAGTATATAGATATACAGTAGTTATAGATATACAGTAGTTGTAGATATACAGTATATAGATATACAGTAGTTATAGATATACAGTAGTTGTAGATATACAGTAGTTATAGATATACAGTAGTTGTAGATATACAGTATATAGATATGCAATAGTTATAGATATACAGTAGTTATAGATATACAGTAGTTATAGATATACAGTAGTTGCAGCAGCTGCAAATTAATGAACAAGGAAGGAATGAACAAATACATTTTTTTGCGTACGTCTGAGTGCAAGTCTTCTGACGAGACCTCTTATTCTAAGTGCCTCATCAATGTTTTTGTTATGTTTTTCATGGGCGCAGGCAGCTCATATTGAGACACAGTTATAGTTATACATCAACCGTTTTCAGCATTATATCGTTGGTATGTGGTACTACATACACAATATATGCCATAATGATGTACAGTTATGCTGTATTGATTTTGAGGTCTTCGTTCTAGGAGATAAGTGATCGTGGACCACTGTCGTAAACCCTGGTACAGTACATGAACGCATGTAAAGGCTTGTTGTCAAGTAGCAGCGGCCCGCCGCTCCTTCTTTTATGCTGCCACTGTATCAACATTTTATAAAATGTCATGACTGGCAATGATCTTACTAGCTTGAGGCTGGATCGGCGCACCAATCACTCGCATAGTCATAACATTTTAGCCTATGTTACCGGAGAACAATAATAAAGGTAGATTTAACTGGATTAGATTAGACTAGATTTAATTTAAAGTCTAAATTAGCATATTGGAAACATTCTATATTCATGGTGAACTATTTATTAATTATATATCGTTAAATTATGTTCTATCCTACGTTAGCTAAATGAATCGTAGCCTAATAACAGGCTACAGTAGCCTGCCTGCTGCAACGTACTTAGTGGGCAAAATATATGATTTACATTTGGTTGGATTTTTAGGTGAGTTTGTTAAAATATTTTGCCAAGAAGAGAAAAATGCCTGATGTCATTGAGGAAGATGTTGTTATTCAGGTAAGCTACATCATAAAAAACTTACTTTACTTTATTAGGGAGGTGCCCGACAAAGTAGGGTACCAGTACAGGGCCTATATGCCCAAAACCTAAGTTGTTAATGCATTAATTGTATATACGATAGGCTAACATCCAGCGGTGTTCGTGTGGCTATATTCAGGTATGTAACATGTGTCCATGCAGGCACCCCATGGTATTTCATGTTCTTTAACATTATACAATAGAAGATAATTATCCAACATTACTTATTAAAACATATTTATATTAGGCAAGTCTACAGGCAGGAATAGCGGAGGCGAGTGAAGCAGGAGATATGGCAGAAAGAAAGAGCGGAGAGGAGAGTGGAGGAGTTAAGGACAGAGGAAAGAAAACAGTAAATGCAGATTATCAGGCTGGGACCCTACATGGGTTGAGATGCCAAAGTAAAATCCATGGCTGTACCACACCATATCATTGTAATGAATATTCTGTGAAGAGCAATGTCCAATAAATGCCGCTAAACATTAATAAGCAGCGTGAGACACAGACAATTGTGTAGTTTGTTAAATGCAATGTTATATTTTTAAAATACCGATTGATATTCACTTCGACCACCAAAACACGCACCATCCAGGTCTAACAGAATTCTATCCCCCCACTGCTTAAAAAAATCCTAGAGGAATCACTGACTGTACAGTATACCCCTGTGAAAACAGCTCTCAAATGAATCAGAACTACTTCTAATATCTGCTTAAAGTAGAGTTGTTGCTGAAATGCAGGCTATAATACTGTACGTCTGTACAAAGTGGACACCCAGCTAAATGCTTTATTTATAATAATGTATTGTTATGCATGGTTGCGCTGCTGTTCCAATTATTATTGTACGTTTTCATTTCCATAACTTATTTCATCAATGTGTTTTGACATCCTGAATTTAGGCTTGCAGCATAGTGACTTGGAAAAAAATATCTCATATACGATTATGTTATGTAGTGCTGCCCTCTTCTGGTGATATGTAAAATGACAGTTTCTGGTATTACCATAATAGAAAGGCATAACAGATATGTCAGATCTCTTGAATTTGAGTTGATAAGACTTATCACACATTTAATTTGACTGTATATTCAAGTGAATGTAATAATAATAATAATACTAATAATAATAATAGTAGTAGTAGTAAATAGTAAATAATATTTTAGGCAAATACAGACTTAACTCTGAGGCTGATCGTAAGCAAGTAAGGGTTTAAGTTCATTGCAGGTAGTTTTACATCCCTACTTAAAGGCAAGATTAGTCATTATCGAGAACGGTTTCTAACTTCGAGTTAATATCAAAACAATATCACTCTGCAGCCCTCTGCGGCGCTGCTCCACACATTGAAACGCACTGTGAAGAAAAGCGTATACTGCGGCTTTGTTGACGTGAGCGGTGTCCACCCAGAGAAATGTGAGAAGATATTTGGTGAATTTGACAGAAAGTATATTATTTTACAATCAGCTTGCAACAGCTGACAATACCTTGAATTAAATATGAAAATCAAGCTATGGTAAACTGGATTTTGGCCATTAAGGACTACTCTCAGATTACATCTACAGCAAATTATGTTGAATTTATACTACATTATATACATTATACTACATATGAAGACCTTACATAAAATTGGTAATGCGTTTAAACATTAGCTGGCTACCTCAAATGACCCCCAAATGTCTTAATTAAAGTATTGTCTTGCAAGATATGAAGTCAATTGAAATCACAAGGGTTACCTGAAAGGTATACTCTTAGGATAAATGGATGCAGGTGAGTATTACACCACTTCAATTCAGAAAGGCCATGTTTTTATTGTCCTTTTTTCCTTTGCTTACAAACATAACATTTATGAAAACCTTTTGACCTACTGCCTTTTTCTTCCCTGGGGAATCGACACAACGTTATCTTAAACGTCTGGGTGTTAGGGAGACGTGATGCACTCACAGCCTGTTCCTGGCAGATCTGAGTGAGGCGCTCCAGCTGCTCCTCCCTCACCGCCTTGGTCTTCTCACACTGCTGGATCTCCAGCTCCATCTCCACCTTTACCTGAAGCACATAGGCTACAGAGAAGGGTTGAAGGTGGGTGGGTGGAAGGAAAGAAGGAAGGAAGGAAAAAAGAAAGTTACAGTGCTATACATCTATCGATCTAGATGGAGATCAATCTACATATTATCCCCCCAGGGGCAATTATATTTGCAGAAAGCATGTACACAAAGAAGAAATAGAAAACACACGAACATAGAAGACATTAAAACATTGGTAGCCTCTGGGAAGGAGCCACCAGATTGTTGCTGGTGCTGCCATATCTAGTCATTCTATATCTACACCCTGAGGGAGGAGGAGGGTGCTGTCTGACCCTCCTCTGAAATGTGACTAAGGTCGTTCAGGTCACAGCACAGGTTTACTGTATGTTACCGAACCAGCAAATACAAGTAAAGGTAAGGCTTGACCAAATACAGTATTTATATTGGCTAGCCACCTCTATCTATTTATCCTCAGTGAGGGATGTCCTTTAAGTAAATGGTCACATTTTTATATATATATATATATATATATATATATATATATATTAAGGGCGGGGGGAAATTTGTTCATGTCACTTAGTTGGCTTGACAATCACATTTTGCAGCAATAAACATTTTTGTGAGATTAACAAATCAAGGGTTTCCTTTGGGAACATAATTTGAAGTTGGAAGAAATAATCACAATATTTTAAAAATCGCAATAATATCCTATCATGGTAAAGGTCTCGTGATAATATCGTAGCGTGGGGTCTCTGGTGATTCTCACCCCTAGTATACACATACTGTATGTATGTATGTAATCATATATATGTAATCATATATATATATATATACAGTATATATACAGTATATACACACACACACACACACACACACACACACACAAGACGAATCCACTGTGTGCAATTAATAATTGGACCATGTCATGTGTTGTCATGTTTGAGAAGACTCACTATTCCAAGCATCTGCTCATTTTATAATACGTCTGTACTCGTGATGGCTCACGCAATCATGGGTGTACAAAACAAACTGCGATGATAACGAGAGTTGGTGAGAAAAAAACCCCCTTGTGGTGAACAATTAGAACACCATAATAGAACCATAAAGTCTCACTCTCTGGGGTTTGATACTGTACGTATATTACAGTGTGAACCGCTACTTTATTTGAAAATAGTACATTGTTATGCAAACGTCCCCCGCAGACCCGTAGCTTGCATCAAATTATAGCTTACTGTCGCATGCCTACAGTATTAGAGAATGGTCATACTCACATCATCAGAGCTAATACCATATTGTTCATAAGTAAAATAACTAAAAATAATGTTTGTGTGTCTCCGGTGCGCTTGTCTGTACACAGTAGTGTTGTAGTATGTACAGTACTACTGCACACACCAAAGGCACTAATTATGTTTGTGTTATTGAACGTGTTCATCTGTGCTGCTGTGTATCGTTTTGAAACCCACCATATAGTTCTACTTGTACACATCCTTGTTTACTTTGTGTGTGGGCTATTTTTGTGTACGTGTGTTAACACGTGTGTAGAGGTACGTGGGGTGTTTGTGAACACTTCTGATAGCTGCTGTATGGACATGCTGTCAGGACATGCTGAACAATGTAATTCACACTCCTCGATCCCTCTTTTTCTCTCTCTCTCTCTGTGTCTCACCCTCTCTCTCTCTCTGTCTCACCCTCTATCACCCACCCCCAACTACTGGGATAAAAAGTCCTGTTCATTTCAGTGTTTGAGTTACCCTGCAGGTCCTGGGGGGACACACCTTCCAAATGGCTTTTGGGGGAGGGAGTACATTTACCATGGGAGTCTGGGGGTCCTTCGCCAGGAAATATTGAGGGTCAAACATTTAATTTCCTAAATTTTGGTGAATGTTTATGCACCAATTGCCTTTTATTAGGCTTTTGTAAAACTATTTGCAAATATGCAGTTCTCTTATCACAAATGTAACACGTAAAATAGTCTTTGTTGCTACGCAATGCACAACAACTGTGTGACTGACTGTATAGAGTAGCGGAACGATGAACATGAAAGTAATGGACACTGGAATAAGTCTGAGTTATACATTATTTTATAATAAGAATAAGTTGAAGCACATGACCCTAATACATATACGATTCGGGGCTTGAGCAGAATCCATCCCCGGCTATGAGACTAAAGGTTAAGCAGATGGAGTGTCTTATGTTAATCTGGTTGGTCGCGTATAGGCTATTAAATTAGTTAATAGTTAATGATGTTGGACTAAATACTGAAGGTGTGGTCTACAACATCGGACCTGTGCAGTACTAGGGATGGGGAACTAGGGATGCCCAGGCCAGAACTAAGAAGACCGGGCCATTCAAACCCTGATTCACTTCTCATGCTCATTCATATGAATAACTCCTGCTTGACTACAGTACCTAGTTAAGTGATTGTATTTCAGGATAGTTTATTGTCACCTGTCTTCACTCCACTGACCTTCATCAGGAAACAGGAAACCAAATTGCCTCATTCAAAGTCCAATGGATAATACTGTAGCAAAGCAATAATTACTCCATGTGCCGGTAAAGTGCCTTGAACCGCCTTTATTCAACACATTTAAGATCTCTGCACTACTCATTTTCAATTTGCTGAGAAAATCAGTTTGGATTTCCTTTTCTTTTTTTTTGCCCCCGCACATTCCGCTACAGTTCACACTTCTGTATTTTTACTCCCGGATGAGATATTGGCATTTTACAATTTACTTCAAAGTTAATGCTGTGTGGGACGCGATCCCTCTCACAGAGTAATTGGACCAGCTCCTCAGCTGTACATGCTTTGAGTGTGTGTTTTTCCCTCCGAGGTGCGTTGCCGCTCGCCTGCCTAACAAGCCGACTCAATCACTCACAAATATCAAACCCAACAGGTAGAAGTGTACTACAGGGGAAATCGAGAGTTCACGCCCTGGTGGACCCACATACATACACCTGCTGAATGTTAACCAGCTGTGCTCTCGGCTGGAGGGGGGGGGGGGAGGTGATTGTGCCACGGCTGATAGTGGTGTACCAGAGAGAATCAATGACATGGAAAGCTGTATTGCATTAATGTCTTGGGTGATAAATCACATCCACGTCCCGTTCTGTCGGTGAAATAACAACGTACTCCAGTAACAAACTCTCACACGGCTTCCAAGGTGGTGTGATCTGGGGCCATTACACAATGCCACATTGTGGGCAGGGTATTTTGATATGTAGTGCATAAATTACACACAATACTGTACATCTGAGTGAAATAACATTTTCCTCCAACTGATGCAAAATAAAAGTACTCCTGTCAACACAAGTTGAGATTAAATAATATAAGGGCCAAAACTGGACAAGGGTGAGAACCTTTCACGTTGTGCCCAGTGTCATTCTCTGGTAAATAAGTACACTACTGTAAATAACCAACAAATAAATGAATTGCAATGAAAACAAAAAACACGAAAACAGATCTCGCATCTGAAAATGTTGTCATTTAAGGTCATTTTACACCATTTAAAAGCCAAAAAGATAAGGTCAGTGTGTGTGGAATGGGGGTGCTTGCCATATCCTACCACAAATGTTTTAGCACCGCTCAGTTTGCCCGAAACATAGCAGCTAGACATCAGCTAAACATGATAAGAACCACAAAGAGTCTTTAGTAAAGATAGTTTAGGAGAAATTATAAGGAAATTGTATTGCCTCAATCTGTGATAAATATTCGCAAAAGAAACAAAACAAAAAAAAATGAATATAGCCTAAAAAGTTATTTATGTCTGTGTGGATGAAATGGCTTCCAGACTGTAGTTTCTGTAGTTGCTTTATTCCAATTAGCTTTCAAAGTAGATATTTCACTGCTAATGTAAAGGTATATCCTGTAGCACCTCCCTCCTGCACCATCTCTGTGGACATGGACAACTTTGCGAGGGTTTGTGTGTGGCAGCTTGGGGTGCTCAAGGTGGGGTGACCTCTCGGCAGAGTATCGATCCAGACGACATTAGCATAAGGGTGAATGGCCACTATATTCATTATGGCCTCTCTGAATCTGCTTAACCAGCCTCCTTGCAATCAATACAAGTTAGAGTAGCGGCAATTTGCTCTGAGGGCTGATCGATAGCTTTATTGTTCTGAATAGTAAATCATTTGTATAATCATGGAGGGAATGGGGTCACCTATAGTCATTGCGGGGTCATCTGGTTTAAAAACATGATCTGTCTTGAATCAGATTCAGGCCAGCTAACGGCAAGCTACATACAGATAATTACACAGAACTGATACACACCTCGATCTGGAACTACCCTTTTTGGTTTAGACCAGCTTTACAAAGACACACAAGGTTTGAAACTCAGATACAGTCTACTGTCTAATGTCAAATCCCTGGACATTTCCCAGACTTACCATGACTGAAAAAAACCTGAATTGCAATTTATTATTTCAATCTATATTGAACGGATAAACAGGACGCCAGAACATTGTCTGTATAAAAGAAACACACAGCATGTTGGCGACGCTAATTACGCATTCACGGGATTTGCAGAGACCTCAAAATATAATAAAAATTTAAACACGCTGCAAATAAAATCCCCTGATATTCCATAATATGGCCAACATTTTTTTACAATTCCCTAACTTTTAATGTCTGGAATAGACCTTTTAAAATTCCATAATATGCCAGAAATTCCATGACCAGTGGGTACCCCAGAGAGTACATGGTTCATCACATGCTATTATATAGAGGATATTTTTAAAGCTGTTATATGTAGGATTTCAGAGTTGCCACAAGAGCTAGCTAAGAAAGATTTAAAGAGAGCAACATTTTCAATTCAACAGCACACCATGTCCTCTTCTGCCTCCCGTCACTCTGGAGCCCGATTGGTCTGTCACTCAGTGCGTTTACATGGACGTGAGTATCCCGATTATGAGGCTTATCCCAGTTTAGATCATATTCGGGATATGGTGTTTACATGACCACAGAGAAATCAGGTTACTCACATCCCCGTATACATGATATACAGTATCCTGGTTTACAAAACCAAGCGATTATTTACATTACTGCCCTTTCTGTAGCTGAGTTAGCCATGTAATCTTCAATGTAAATAATACTGATAATTATGATTATTATCGCATTCAGTGTGAGACGAGAGCAGTAGAGAATAGTGCAAACGTGTTCTCCAGTTTGACTGGTGTCAGGCGACAAGCTGTCAAATGTAATACATGATTTTATGACTGAAAAACAAAACTCTGTTTCGTTGTTGCTCCAGCAGCGAGACGCTGTCCTTGACACCATTGTTTGTTTTTGATACATTCCTATGGTTACGTCCGCTGGCTGCCGCCTGCGCAGGTAGTTGGCATACGCCAGAAATCGGGATAAGGTGTATACATGGAACAGTATCCCGGAAACCTGGGATATCTGTTTTGCTTATAACTTTTAAATACATGTCATTTCGTACTGTTATCAGCACGGCTGGGATCACTTGGCCGCACGGACGGACAGACTCGTCCATTTTAAATATAACTTTTAAATTGTCAGTTGATCTGTTAACGAGCATTGCTTACCAGTAATAATCATTTTTCAAAATGAGCATTGTTTTCATTATGTTATTATTATTGTTATTGATTACCCAGAAGTGAATATTACGCTGTCAGATTGGTTTAAACTAATTTAGTTACCACTTTCTCCGATAAGTGGAAGCAATGAGTACTGTTTTCCGGTTTGGTCATGTGATGTTTGACATAGAGCCTATTGGTCCCAGACATCTCAGCGTTACCACGGTAATGTAACGGTGGCTGCTCTCACCATCGATAATCCTCTTCACTCTCCAGATGCGCAGGGTGATGATGAGGCTGATGGCATCCCAGGGGCTGCTGGGACCATTGGCCACAGTGGAGGCCACCATGGGGGCCAAGGACAGCACGATGACTGCCCCGTCAAACACCTGATGGCAACATTCTCACAGGTTAGTATATACTGTAGATTCACTCACAGGTTAGTACATAATGTCGATTCACAAACAATAATACTAGCATTTCATTCTCACAGGTTAGTACATACTGTAGATTCACAAACAATAATACTAGCATTTTATTCTCACAGGTTAGTATATACTGTAGATTCACTCACAGGTTAGTACATAATGTCGATTCACAAATAATACTACTAGCATTTCATTCTCACAGGTTAGTACATACTGTAGGTTCACTCACAGGTTAGTACATACTGCCGTCTCACAAATAATAATACTAGCATTACATAAAAAAAATAAAAACAGACATAATTCATAATATCAAAATATTCATAAACATGCATAACGACACACATGCCAGTCAGTGGGCACATTCAATATTTCATAATAGGTCAAAAGTTAACTATTGATAAAATAGAGATTAAAGAAGGTAGGGGGATGCCAATTAATTAAAGGAAGAAAACATTTAGTAAATATAATTTAAATTATTGTTTATTCATCTTTAAGGGGCCCAAGGTTATTTTTAAGCCTGATTCCAGAGGGTTCTACTGCACACACCAGGACCACACTGTACTGTACCTCAACTTTGTTCTCAATGTAGTCCCAGATCCCAAGCACCACTATTCTGAAAACAGTCTGTGGAGACAAATGCTTTTGAGTTCCATAGAATAATCACATGTTCTTGTACTTTAGTTTAACAATTTTAAAAACGCTACAGTAATAATGGTTTACACTAAATGTACACTGGTTTTGTGATGATTTTAATAAATGACTTAATCAGTACTATGTCTAGGTAACATGCAGATCTCTATGATAAAATGTTCTCAGTTTATGACAAACGTGTGATGAAAATAAATCTGTCCCATATTGTCCCATTCCTTTCTCATTCTTAAGTGCTATTGGGACCTTTTAGTATTGATTGGATCTTTTAGCATTGTGATACTGAATTATTTGCCATGCTGTGAATCACTTTGTGACGTCTGTCTGTAAAAAGTGCTACACAAATCATCTTGTCTTAATCCCACTCCCACCCTCTCCCTGTGGTGTAAAGTAGCGTACAAATGTTGTCAGTTGTGACTTGTGAGTCCCTTTTGTTGAGCTGTGATTTACACTCCAATTAGCATGGGTTGACATGTCAGTGTCTGCTAATCCATCTCTGGGCAGCGCGTGTCTGACAGCAGTGTGGGTGTAAGCGAGAAGCGGAGCCGACGTCTCGCCCTGTTCTCTGGTTGGCGCGGAGTGACCAGGTGTGCGACGACACACTAGATCTAACCAACACACTTCGCAGATGACGGCTTTCTGCTATCATGTCAAGGAGACACAGTGGTGGATCATTTGAATGAAAGGGCTGTAACCCCATCCCTGCTACTCATTCACCATTCAGCTGTAAGTACATCTCCTGCTGGCTCGCTGTGATTAAAGTTTGGTGCAGGGTGCCTATAGGCCAACGCTATCAGCGTAATTTGTTTATTAAATAGGGCCCGAAAGAGGAGTTTATAGTTGTTGTTTATTGTACTGTTTGTACTGTTCCAGTGCCATAGAAAATATGAAATGCATGCATTTGTAAATGCCCCTTTGAGGTTAAAAATAAAGTATATACTAAATACATACGTACATATAATAAATACACTTTAATAATAATAATAATTATTATTATTATAATTATAATAATAATAAAATAACAGTTTCTAACTAAAAGTGATGTTGAACTTTAGTTAAGCTCTTAGCTGTACAGTATTAGCTGAGCCTACCTTCTGGGATGAAATAATCCATTTGGTTTGAGTAATTAATTATCTACATGTGACTTTTTTCCTTTGGTTAAATTACATCTCAGAAATATAAAAATACAAACATGTTATATTTTTTAAATTCTTTAAATATTCCTTAGATTCTGAGGACTGGGGTTATTGCGGGATATAGTAATAAGGAAGGGTCTTCATTAAGTTGAATAGCACTATGAGTCACACCTTACCTCTGAGAAGAAGAGGGAGAGGATGATGAGGCTAATCCAGTGGATGATGCTGGCAAATTGGAAAGCATTGGTAACTAGAAGGGAATGAGAAAGAAGGCAAGTTAGTGTGAGAGGTGCATTGTTTTAACTTTGTAATGGTGGAACACCTTGCCCAGGTCTTCCTTGAAAAAGAGATTTTTAATATCAAGGGACCTCCTGGTTGAATCAAGGTTAAATACAGTTTTTTTTATACCATAAAATGTCCCTGCCTGAATACAAAAAAAAAAAAAGAAAAAGAAAAAAAATTATATA